>JAVYIG010005396.1:0-137646 GCA_035222895.1 Strongylocentrotus droebachiensis | reverse complement strand
AACTATATATTTATTCACGGTTTGCTACTGTTCCCTGTAGCCATGTGACAATTGTAAATATTTTTTATAATTCTGACATATCAACTTTATTGTATTGTAGTTAAATACTTACTTAAAGGTGCATATCTTGGCATGATTTTTTATTATTTTGAAGCCATTATCGTTTCATAACTGGAAGTCAAGTGTTATATTTGCCACACCCATGGGGCAATTGTAATCATATACATTGTACCAACAAATCATATACCTCAGAAATATATATATTGTTCTTTGATTATTAAAGGTGACGATCTGGACAGATTTTCAACAATTAAACATCATTTTAGAGAACCCCAATAAGATAATTTTAATACAAATTATGACAAATGCTTGACACATTGCCATTATATTTAGTTCCAGTTAATTGTGGGGAAAATTATACTAGTTCCTACGTTGTTACATTTGCACCCGAGGTGGGCGGCCATATTTGTTTTTATCTTTTTTCTTAGCATTTGAAATCGTCCTTGAAACTTTCGCCAAATACAGGCCTAACATCTTGGGGATTTTGGGACCTAAATAAAAATGAAAACCAAGCTCATAATTGTCCAGAATTTTGTTTGAAGGTAATTAAATTCAATTCAAGGTTTTATTTCGAAAAACATAGAGTAGGATGCACATGCTGTAGCTCAGTGAAAGCTGAAATGTATATGTTTACAAGTATTGAGGATACATATAAATAGGAAAGAATATCTATTCATGAAACATATCAACATAATCGTACAAAACCATGACAGATAAAATAATGGTCTGGTTAAAAAGACAACTGCTCAAATATACAAATAAAAAAACAATCAGCGATGATTAAGAAGATCAATACAATTTGGTATTGCACTTTGTTTAAAACGATCGAGAGGTTCTGCATTTATATGAATGTAAATGTATTTATTCCTATTATTTTCTGCAAATCCAAAACCATCTGTGGATCGGGAGCTAGCGGAGGGGGGGGGGGGGAGCTGACGAGAAATACTATATTATATTTTGAGACATTTTAATTTATGACGCATGTTAAATGTAGGCAATAAGAAATTGAGGGGCACATGCACACTATAAATGATTATCCATATTTATGTACATAGTTTCCTACTGTTAAATGTTATATTGTATTTTCTATCATTTGTATTTTCACTGTAAAAAAAAGCCATTGGAAGCAAAATTTCTATGTAATGTTTGCATGCATGGACCAATAAAATAATCTTGAATCTTGAATCTCTTGAATCTTGAATATTGACTATACTTGTGTTTATTTCGTAATGACATGCCAACGATTTATCGTTCAGGAATCCAGGAATTTTTCACGCCTTATTTGTAATCGTTCAAGCTGGCATCGTTTTAAGGCGTCTTCATAATTTATAGAACTTTTCCCTAGGATGATTTTACATATCCTTTTCTGAGTTGACATAGGCCTAGATTTTGGTCTCTCACAATTTTCAAAAATGTTATGCAATAGTCTAACAAGATAGTGAGATGTTGATAAACCAGGTCTATTGCCATATTGGTGAGGTTCAATGTACTTATATATGTCTTCCAGAAGCCACTTGGCTATAAAAGATTCGGCCATTTTTTAGATACGACTATAATAGTTAACGCTATGGGGCGTAGTTGTTCAGTTGTTGGTGATTGAGGTTTTGGGATTGGAATAAGTTGACTTCTTTTCCACTGCCATGCTATGCCCTGATGAAAAGATGCATTTAAGATATCTGCTACAGGCTTAATTCATATGCAAATTCACGAACTTAATACGAGGTGGAAAATCTTCTTTCAATCCTGCTTTGTTACTTTTTATCTTTTGGAGCATGTTGAAAACCTCATATTGCTGGACCTCTGGTATATTGATTGTGAAGGTAAGAATGCAGGTACATGTATAAATCTGCTCGTGTCCAGGGGTCTGAGGTCTTTTGTTATTGATATAAACAGCTTGTTAATAGCTTCTGCTGTTTTTTCATATCATTTAGGGTCATTATCTGCAATACCTTGTTCTTTTATGACTGGTTAATCTAAATTTCTTTTACTTATTATCTTGATCTGTTTTTACCATGCACCTGGGTTTGTTGTTATTATTGTTGTTATTTCAAGGTGTGAAACACGAGTATTATAATAACGATTGCGAAACGAAGAAGCAAAATTAAAATCATGAAAGAAAACTATGCAGAGAAATTAATTACGTGATAGAATAATGGTATACACTTTTACGGCGCTATAATGATGAAATTTGATTTGGAAACTGGGAATAACGAGGTGCCGTGAAATGGCTTCAGATTCATGATTTAGAGTATTTGAATAGTGATGTAATATATTTCGACAGCTATTGATAAGAATATACACACAGGAACATAATTTGAAATTGTTTATGCGTTACAACTGCTTGTCTTTACATTTACAAAATTTGTTGGATCGCAGTAACTCATTTCGTAGAGAAAATAGAGAGGGGGTAATGAATGATGTTTGACAAATAAGTGAAAATACAAATATAAAAACAAATAATGCTACATACATGTATAAGAAAACGAAATCTAAGACAGCGTCGGTTGAACAGAAATAAAAACACTATTGAGTATGAAAGAGAAACCAGTAAGAAAAGTTATAACTTAAGGCAAGTGTAAGTTCATTTTTATTCAAAACCACACAAAACATGATATATAACCTTTTACCAAAAAGAGACTAGTAATAGTACATTAATCGACATATATTAACTTAATTACATCATAAAATGAATGGTTTTAGGACCCCTTTAGAAACTAAGCTCGTGAGCGGGGCCCTACAGTTAACAAAATACATACATGTACATTACCAATATGGCAAGGTGAATAACAAAAATGCAACGCAAAGCAGAATGAGGAGGAGGCAAAGAAGTAGAAAAGAAAAGAAAAGTAAAAGCATAGTAGGAAGAAGAGCAAGGAGATTCAATACCTATGATGTATTTTTTAAATATAGATATTTCAGTAATTCGGTGTAAAAATGCAGGAGGGTCTACTATTGAAGCAATGCTTGCAGGATGTAGCCCCCACCCTTATTATAATTATACATGTAACAAGAGAGTAATTTGGTATTGCTGTTTGAATCGAAGCCTTTATTGCTCTACTCGTAAGATTGACCATATTTGTTTTTGTTTTTTGTGTTGTTGCTGTTATTACCAGCGGGATTTAGTTAAAAGGTAGTGGACACAATTTTTAATATAAATCACAGTTATTCCTTACTGGATGTAGTTTAATGGCACCAACTAGGATGTCCAAGGTCAATCATCCAATTCCAGATTATTTTTTTTATAGACATGCATTTAATGTGCGAATCGGGGTCACGCGGCCTCCCGCAGTTTCAAATCCATAGCACATATTGATCACGAATGAATTATAAAAACTTGACGTTGCGTTATTTCCACAAACATCAAACATTTTGGTATAACAATTTATGTATTATAGTGATTTCAAAAGCTTTCATACTCTATGGGCTCTGTGTCACTTTGATTGTCTCACATTATAATCATTGACCAACAATAATTCAACCTCCCATCCCAACTAAAAGCCCCTGTCCGGGATGATGTGGTAATAGGGACTTTTAGATTTGCACGTTTTCAGCTTTGACTGCAACGTGTGACGTCATTTTAAGGCACTGCGCATGCGTCACGTCGTCTCAGTCGGCGATCGAGAATGCGTCAACCTTGATTTTCCTAAATCTAGTACGATACTAGTATATGCCGCGTGCGCATAAAATATACAGTTCCTCAGGTAGACAAAGGAACATCCCTTCCCTGCTATTAATGTGTAGAACAAGTGTCACATGCATATTCACCTGTTCTACACATTTTTACATAAGAGCAGTGAAGGGATGTTCTACCACAGCAATAGGCCATTTTCGTAATGTAACCAAATTTAATGCATAGGTCTTTGTGAAGTGCCTAAATACAAACTATTTCATTCACCTGTTAAGAATAATAGTATTTCAATAGACAGAATCCTAACTGCATTCATTAGTTGTTGCCACGTTGGACAAACATTATGGCTTGACCTACCTAGCAACACTTACTATATGCAGTTGCATTCTGACTATTGCAATACTACTATTCCTATCAGGTGAATGAAATAATTTGTATTGAGGCACTTCACAAAGACCTATGCATTAAACTTGGTTACATTAAGAAAATGGCCTATTGTTGAGGGTAGAATGAGGAACTGTATATATTTGTCCTCTTTCTTTGTCTATCATGTAATTCATAGTGTTACTTCCTGCATACATGTATATCGTCGAGTGCAATCTAAAAGATTTCTAATTGTAGTCAACATGGGCAGTTGAGTACGTTGACACGCATGATCAGTCGGCGTACGTCGTGTTCTCGTCCACTCATTCTAAAAGTCCCTATTGTTGTCATTAGTGTCCTTAAACTAAAGGGACACTAGTTTTCATGCCCGCTTAACGCCCCATTGTCTGATTGCAAGCAATTGAAGTTGTAGCGAACGGCACTTTGACACCATTGTTCAGGCGGAAAACAATGCTTCCCTCAAAGCAATCTTGCCGATTGGTTGGCGCGGCCGGTTTTTTTTCTTCATCCCACGACTGGTCCGGACCGCCTCTTATTTTTTCTGTCGTACTCAAGCGAGCCTAGATTCCAGTATGAACTCATTTCCATATATAACAGCTACGAAAAGCTTGCAAATAGGTCACAATTATACTTTGATTATCAATTGCTTTGCCTCACTATTTATTAAGGCACGCATCGTTATAGCTCAATCGATAAAGACGGCGTTACACAACGTTTGAGTTGTGGGTTAGAAAATTAGAATCTCAGTATTTATTCAGTTCTATTTTGCCTTTATAAATAGTGAGGCAAAGCAATAAATAATCAAAGTCTAATTGTTTGTGACCTCTTTGCAAGCCGATAATTACATAAAAAGTATCAGCCAAAGTCCGAAACTCTCGTGAGAACAGATGATGCCCCTCGCCCAGTCATGGATAATGTCGATATCAAAAACATAGTATAACGATCTTTATAGTAACGAATGAGCTGGTGTCCCTTATTTTAAATGGTTCTGTCTTGTAATGTAAATTATCACAACATAATTAGTTGTACTAGCCCTCCTTTGAGTTTTGTAATAATATTTGTTTTTATATTTACAACTTAGGAATAAAAAGTCCCAACCCCCCCCCCCCCCTTCTCTCGTCGTTCATCGCCTTTGTCTTTTTTCTCACCTAGGATAACATCCGAGAGTGCTTTTCGGGAAGTGGACTGATTTTTTGAATTTTCAAACAGTCTAAAATAAAACTAGAGACAAATACCGCAATTACTAATATATAAGAGAGACATAAAGCGTCGTCTTTGCTCGTCCCCGTTGTCCTCGTTCAATCCACCCTCCCCCCTCAGCTCTTGGCAATTCTTGCTTCTACTCAACTAGTCCATTATCTGGCCTATTTAATTTTGATCTCCACCACACCAACGCTACCCCCCCCCCCCCCCCCCTCCCTCCCTACTTACTTGCTACCAGCCGATGGTGGAGTGATAGGACGCCCGGCAAAATGGTAAGCATAATTAAGAGTTTGTTGATAACGCCATCTTCGACGGCTTGAATCAACACAATTCCAGCGAGCAATCGAATCGTGTAAATTTAAATCGTGTAATCGTGTTGCGGAGATTTTCGGCGGGCAGATTACACGATTACACGATTCGACCTGAATTGAGGAATCGTGTAATTTTACACGATTACACGTTTACACGATTCAAATTCCGATCAATTGGCAAAAGACGAATCGTGTAAAAAAAATGGTTACACGATTCGAGCGAGCAATCGAATCGTGTAAATTTTGAATCGTGTAAATCGTGTTGCGGAGATATTCGGCGTGTACTGTACATGCATCATAACAGATAACCAGAGAATTTTTTTTTTTAAATTTAAAAAAATTGTTTCTTTTCTCCATGAGCCTGGTTCTTTATAACGGCCCTCCATCTGAAACTTCTATCTTCAAAATTTGGAAGTACATGCTTTAAAAAAAAAATTAGTCCTTCAAAATTAGTCTATCAACTTTTCTGAGTCTCTATTATCTGAACTACAGTGTATACCTGTATAATACAGAAAGAGAAAAAAAAAAAAAAATTGTCATGAATTACTGGGAATGCTATCCCGCATACACTTGTAAAATACACAATGTCATAAATATACTTCCGTAGGTCAAATTCAAATCCCCAACTTTGTGTTGTTTTTTTCTCTAACCAAATGAAGAAGAAAAAAAAAATTCTTTTCTCGTCTTTCTCTATTGTTTGAACATAATCATGCTTTTTGTTGTTGTCTGAAGATTCCAATACCTTTTCCTGTGGTTATTTGTTTTCAAATAGAAACATAATAAACCCAACCAACAATACCGACAACTGTTGGCCTATTTCCAATACATAGGAATTTCTTACTGTTGGCATTAACCAAAAATAACAAAAGTGCATCTGTCAATGACAAAAAGTATATAAAATTGATCTTATACGGTACTCATTTCCGTCACTAATAATAAATCCATCTTCTCTTTCCTTGCGCTGTTGAATGATCAACACCACAAATTTAAATCAAATCCAATAGACAGGAGTTGCATCTCAACAACAACAAAATATCCACTCCATAGTTTTGTGTTGTTATAAAAATTTAAAAAAATACATACTGGAACTATTTTTGTTGTTGACAGTACCAATTTTGTTAAATATAAATCGTTACAAGGGCAAATTAACATTTCCGCACAAATTGTTGACCTGTTGCCAATTTACAGATCTATACCTAGCTCAGTGTTTGGAAAAATACTAATCCTTTGTGACCAAACATCATGAATCAATAAAAATAAAAATAAATAAATATAGTTTTTTTTTTCTACACGTCTTTAAAATATCTTTCCTTATCATTATCAATATTATTGGTGCTAAAGATTCCACAATCCGTGTAAATACTCTGCATATGTGCAGAACACGATAAGTCACACGGAAATGAAACTGACAAAAATCAGTTTTTTTTTTCTTCTTTTCTTTTTTTGTCTTTCCTCCCAATTCTGGTTTTCAGTATACCCAAAATTGATATTCAGACATAACAATTTAAGTTTCTAACACAAGAAATACACACTTAATGATGAACAATGTCAGCTTAATAGGGACATCAAATTTGCACTTTTAAAGCATGTACTTCCAAATTTTGAAGATAGAAGTTTCAGATGGAGGGCCGTTATAAAGAACCAGGCTCATGGAGAAAAGAAACAATTTTTTTAAATTTAAAAAAAAAAATTCTCTGGTTATCTGTTATGATGCATGTACCTCAGGTACATGACGCAGGGAATCTGAGTAGATTAAATTTGTATATATGGTGTTGAATGTTGATGTATTAGCTCTTTAGAAAAGATGAGGACATTTTTAGTTGAAAGGGAAGTTTATGTAAGAGTTAAAATTAGACTCATTCCCTACTTTTATTTGTCACGATTACTATTTGTTTCTCTAGTCTCTTCTACCCATACATATCCTTTTCACATCATTTGCATATTATCTATTCATCTCCACCATTCATCTCAACCATTCATCTCCACCATTCATCTCCACCACATACCAACTCTTCAAGCTAGAACAGGTGGTATGTTCTCTTCTCATTTGCATATTTCCACTTCTTACTTATCATTGGTTCTCTTCTCCTTGTTCTTATAAATATTCAGTTTTATCCTTAAATTCTATTGTGCTATATTTGAATATAATTTGCATGGAGCCACATGAACAGCCTGGGTTAAATAAAACTGAGGCAGAGCTGGACAGGACTTATACTGGGTCAGACGTGTTATTTTTAGAGCTCTGTGGGCATGAGGTAGGAGAGATTTTATAGGAGAGAGGACTTGTGAGTTAGGCAGTGATTTGGAAGATTGGTGTATGATTGATTGGCAAGAGGTTATTATATTAGTTTACAGTATCGAATGCTTTCGATAAGTCCATAAAAACACATACAGTCTGTTCTTTTTTAGAAATGGAATCAGTTATTTTGTCACATAATTGTAGAATAACATAATCACTAGAGTGGTTCTTTCTAAATCCATATTGATTAAGAATTAAAAAGTTATTAATATCTAAGAAAGAATATAATCGTTTATATACTATTTTCTCTAATAAATATCTTTGAAATACTTGGTAGTAAAACATTGATTGTATATGCCATGTATATTTTTAACTCTGTATGAATGTTTTAATTTCATGTTTTGATTGTACATGTTTTTTGTGTGACTGCAGGGTTCTCTGTTAGAGCAGGTCCAGAAATGGACTTGAGATGAGACTACACTGTTGAAATAAAGCTAGGCGTTGTGGCGTGCGCCTGTAATCCAGCTGAAAGTGGAAGTTACAAACTGATTCAGCCGAGGACGCAGGTTCGAAGCTGAGTCACGTCTTTCGGATGGTGACGTTTAAAGGTCGGTCCCCAGACCGTAAATAATCATATCTGATTGATACACGTCTGTAAAAACCCAATACACACACACACAGCTATTATAATAATAATGTTTTGAAAGTCTAAAAATGATGAACTGAAAAAAAAGAAAAAAGAATTAAGTTTCATATATTCATACATTTTAACAAATGTATATTAAATCGTGTAAACTGTATAGAAACAAAAAACAAATTTCATATTTATATATAATACAAATATTCTATTTTACGCCAATAAAAACAGAGGAAATTGTTTTAATTTCTAAACAGCATCATTCTAATTTAATAACCTTGATCTACCAGTTATGAAAGCAATGATTGTTTGTAGATTTCGTATATACATGAATCCGCAATCTCTGATATTGATTACAAATCTTGATTCATTTCGTTCATTGATTTTTTTGACTGAATTACAACTAGCACAGAATAAAGAGAGAACATAGGGCTTTTTATTTTATCAATGGACTACGTTAGACCAGGTTCACCTAAGTGCATCTTTATGATTATCAGCACGGACACCTTAAACATTTGATGGAGACCTTGTAGACTTCCTTGGATCTTTTGCAGTGACTTCTCCAAACAGTGAAGCTTTTAATTTTGAATCACTCCGAAACATATCGCACATGGCCTGACGAAATTGAGGGTAACGAATCGTATATATGAAAATATTCGCACAGGAGTTGGCAAACGCGAGAACGACCAGGGACCGATGGAGAAGACCATACAAATGCGAAATGTCTAGAAGTCTGAGGTTGAGCATCAGATAGAAGATATGAGCCGGTCCCCAGCAGAGGACAAACACCGTCGTGACCAAGAAAAGCATCTGAATGACGCGTTTCCTAGCGACGATATGGTTTATGTTAGCATTTGATCGATCGCTGTTAGAGTTACCCTCCTGGAATTAAAGTGATTGCCGGTGACGGAAGACTGCTGTCATGATCTGTGCTAAGATCATTACAATCACCGGGAGAACAAACTCCACGATGAAAACAGAAAGACCAAGCACGAATTGAGCACTCTGAGATGGAAACATAACGACACATGTATTCCCAGCTACATACGCTGCAACAACCAGGTAGCTATTCGTTGCAATTGCAGCGACCCATATAATGTAGATGCACATGGATATGCGAGCATGGTTGACATTTCTTAAGAAGAAGATAGAATGTGCGATGGCGAAGTAACGTTCCAAAGTGATGGCAGTTAATGTAAAGACGGAAGCCACAACGGCTACCCACATGATTAGGGATGTATGAATGATACGACAGTAGACCTGAGCCAGCCAAGTGTCACTTGGTAGAGTAGCGATCTGCGGATGTGGTATGAAGAATACAGAGGTCAAGAAGTCAGCGAAAGCCAAGGCTCCGATCAGAGTATCAGTTGGCCGACAGGCTCTACGTTTGTTGAACAACACCAACATCACCAGAAGGTTTCCACAGATTCCGAGTATGGCAGCGAACAGTTGAACAATGACCCACCAGGACCACTCCATGGGTAAACAGACCCAAGGAACTGCGGTTGGATCGGATGCTTGACGATTGGTAGTTTGAGCGGTGTCTTCTTCCAAAACCGTCGAAAATGGCATCAAAGTAGTGACGGTAACGGCTTCTGTCATTAAAGTTGTGTTGTTGTTAATCCATCGAGCCATTGTCTCCGTTTAGATGATTAGGCCAAATAATTGTAACAGGTTGAAGATAGCAATCTTCCGTGTATTCTTTTATATAGAAGGAACGTTAGATGGACAATTCTCCAGCATTCACAAATACCCTGTGAGGAGACAGTATTTACAAAAGAAAGTTTAGGATTTACTTTTTTATCGCAGTATAACATCGTCCAAAACAGTTAGAAACAACAAAATAATCCTGGCTTATACACAAATTGGTTTGTACGCGTATAATCAAAGTGGTCTCTTACCTCGTAAAGACCAACACACTCTTGTATCTTGATCATGTAGTGTTGCTATAGTTGATTGTATCATTTTGTGATACTTGTGATCTCCGATGAAGATCGAGTCAGACTCCTTCCTTGGCAGCTCTAATTAGACGGATACTCGCATAGCATAAATTGGTCTCTGTTTAACAAACATACCTGAAACCTCCTTTTGTCCGCGCTATACATCCATGACAGGTATAGTGACACTTACATGTAGAGAGGAAATTAAGGTTGTCACACTTGTCAAGTCAAGTCAGATTATCTCAGTGAAATGATCAGATATGTAATCAATACTCCATTGAGTTTAGCCAACATGCCATCGTTGGGTTGGATACATGTCACTGCCATAATTGCTTTCGTCGTTTCGCGAGTACTATACATTTTCATATAATACAATTCTTTTGTAATATTATTGTACACTACAGAATGGAGTCTCTCTGATAAATTTAGCTTTTTTCAAACACCACGAGCCAAATGATTTTTTTTCTTCTCATGATCATACTTTAGATTTAGTAAGATTTTTCTTTAAGTCTATATAATGTTTTTTTTCTTCTCAGATGCAACGTTAACGATGAACGGTAAATATAAAAATTATTATGACCATGAACAGGAACAAATATTTTATCTGCGCATACTCATTTTGACGGTTGACTCCAATTGAAATGTTAAAACGCTACAATACATAATGTAACTGAACGCAATGATGATGAACTGTAACAGACTATTAAATACAAACAAGGAGGAAACCTTACCATGAACCATGATCCGGCTTCTGGGCGCTGTTGTGTGCCAAGACAAGATTATGCGAGGCAATATAGCCAACTTATTTATTTACGAAACGTTTTAATATTCTCGAACAAGAAAGTCTGGTTAAGAAAGAGATTTAATCTTTTCACGAACTTCTCTTTGGTATTTCATTTTTAGAATCAAGCACGTTAAAGAATTGCTGTTGATCGAAATCTCACTAGAAAGCAAGAACCGCGCCGTCAACGACTCTTCTCGTAAATGTCTTTTTAGTAGGGCCTACAATAAATAAGTTAATAGTTTACAACAAAAAACGATGGTAATCAATAGTTACCAGGGATACCTAGACAAAAATAGATTTTGCATTGTAGAAAACGAAAGAGAATTTATTGCGACTATTTCATATCAATACATGCCCCGCTGTCAGAAGCAAACCAAGGCTTGATGACGTGAAGAACCATGATCAGATTAATCTGACAGTTTCATGATAAATTGGGAAGGTTCGACAGCAGGACATTATGAACAGCGAAGTCCATTATCATCTGTTCATGGGTTGAAATTAAGGTGGATAAGTTTGTCTTAAAGCCAATGGGTTCATGCTGTTCTGGCTAGTAAGACTATTATAGACGTTACTGTTCATCACTCCAGCGTTCAGAACATAAATACCATTGCACAATAGGAACCAAGGCATCCATCACATCTAAAACTATCACTCTGACCAACAAATATTGGTAAACACTAACCAAAAATTAAAGGCAGATTTATTTCTGCATTTATTAACAAAATTTAAAATGAAATACAAAGAACTTTTTTTCAATAAAATTAAAATAAGAAAGCAATACAATTAAAACAGTTATACAACCATAATATATAAATGTGACAATAGTTCAACTATATTATTATAAAATATATGAATGCAGTAGACCAACCATCATATTAAAGCAGGGAGCTTGAATGGATGATGGCCTGGGAGGGGGAGGGGGAAGATACGTGGTGCCAAAAAGGCGTTATATTACAATTATTCAGATCGTCACCAAAATGCGTAATTTTAATTGTAACCAAAAAAAAAAAAAAAAAAAAAACTGAAAGCGTGTTGTATGGGTCAACAGTGCAAGTGTATTAAAGCGTTTGTTTGTTTCGTAGTGTTTAGGATCAAAGTGTGCATCATAGCGTGTATGTACGTGCGGGTGCAAAACACACGTATGTGACTTCTGTACAGTTGCGCGCCATAAAAAATGTATAATATTAATAATGTACCAAAGACGACCAATATGCAAATATGGAATAAACCGTAAAATAAAGAGTTTAAACGAATACATGAATAAAATAATAAGGTTTTGATGGAGTCTAAGAATAATATTTTGTTTTAAGATTTCTCTTACATGAGGTTTAAAAGAATGTCAGAAAAAAAGTCTTGACAAAAGACTTAACTCCGTTTCGTTGACGATCAGCCATGCATGAAGTCTTTCGTCTTCTTTGTTTGTTGTTAGGGCAGGCAGCCAGTGGAACGGATTCTTTTAATAACATTATGGAAATGCAAGCATTTCTCTAAACAAACAGAACTTTGTTATTCCTGGCTCATTTTTCCTGATTGAGGTGTCATATGAAAGGGCAGAAACGTTACTTCCTCGAAATGTGATATGTCTCTTTGAAATTCAGATACCGTTCGCCAAATGACTTTTAAGTACCCTTTCTTCAAATTGTTCTTAATCACTCATGCGTGAAATATATATCATATGAGTTGCATCAAATGAAAGAGGAGGATATAAGCTTTAGGAATATGTGTCATTTATTAATTATTATTGTGATTAAGTTATGATAAAACATCGATAATTCTCGGTTTCGCTTTTTTGTCCGGGACGCACTGTACAGTGTTAGTCAAAACAAAGTTTACACCTAGAAAATTAGTAATTTAAAAAAAAATCTATGAACATTAAATTATTATACATCCTATGAAAGAGTGTGTTATGCCAAATCATTTGGTATTATTTGTGTGTGGTATGGATGCCTGTTTCCGTGTCTCTCTTGCTCTTCCACCAACGAATCCCTTCCTCCTCTTTCGAATTCCCTCTCGTCATCTCCCTCCCATCTTCATGCTCTCCTACCTTCACCCTTGGTCTTTTAATCTTCACCTATAATTATCATTCATTTTCTTGTCTTATTTTATTTAACCTTTTCTCCTTTTTAATACCCTTGGTGTTCTTCTTTCTTCTTTTTTTTTTCTTCTCGTGTGTCTTCCTCTTAATTGGAGGCCATTTTCTTCTTTCTTTCTTTCTTTTCTCGGTTCAATTGCATGTTTATTCATGAATGAAAAATTCGATATTTAATATTAGCATTAGCTTTTAGATGAATCGAGCTTCATCATTGTCATGTTTAAATAATTTTGTGTAATGATAAAGTGACGTCGTAAACTACGGAGGCCATTTGCCGTCTTTTCCCCCTGTTTGTTTTGGTTGCATTTTAGCATTACATATTGGCCTCAATGGCGGTAATTGTTTTGTAATAATTGATTCACGTCACTATTCCTACATTAATAATTACTTGCGCTTTCTTAACACTGCAGTCATCTATTAATGATCGCCTACTTATCCTAATCATAGTAGAATTAAATTTGGTCTTCAACAATTATGCTAATAGAGGTGTTCATGCCATGGCTCAATGAATGGCTAATGATATGTGTTTGTCGTGCACAATTCATTGCACTTCAGGTCGCCATGGCGTTCATTCTTTCTTATCTCGCTTCTATTTGTTACCAATTTTGGCAGGTTTGCAGTTCATTGAAAAAATCCTTTTTTAAATGTATTTTTGCCATTGTTAAAGGTACTATGTCTCATTTGCAGACCAACAAAATGAAAAGGTTAAATTCCAACGGCATTTGAAAGATAATACTAATTTAGAACTTTCCTAAAAAAAAAGGGGGGGGGGCTTGAACATTTCTTTAAGTAGGAAAATAACGACTATTAGTTGTCGAATCGACTTAAGAGCTATAGAGCCAGTAAGTAATAGTCTGATTTGCAGACCATTGTACCGAATGGTCGTACGTTTTATTCAACTAATTTAATTTTGGCCATTACAAGAAGTGAGTTATTGATGTAGACAAATGCTCATGTACCCTTTACATGTATGTTATTACCGAAGAAGAAAAAAGCTAGTCAGTCACTCAACAGTGTCTGACAGTAAAGTCTAGCAAGTAAACGGGTTTCCTTGCATAATTTGAATATTAGGACACTGCTAACGTTTAAATTTCACAGATAGGACATACATGACATATTCATAATTCCTGCAAAGTTCTACATAAATTGATGTTGGTTTCAAAAGGAACATAGTATCTTTAAAGTTCTATAAGTAAAACAGATGAATCATATTATTTGTGAATGATAGTGGATTCAGTGGAAGAATTAAAAATCCAATACTTTAACGGTTATACAATATTTCGATTTACACGGTTTGCCTAAATATGTTATAGAATAAATCCCAGGACATAATCAGAGTAGAATGATGAGCATGAACCAACTCTCTTTATCACTTGGTCGTATCTTTTTATAGTTTATTTTCGGTATTTACATTTCCAATGTTCTTTACAGGAAGCCATTAGAAGCTCATCGAATATACAGCCATGAACCCATAAGTTTTCCTCTTTGCTAACCTTCTTCCAAACATAATGCACAATCATCACAATGGAATTTCTCTTTTATCAAGGTGTGACACAAACAAAACATTTTCATCTCACTGTACGTAATAGCAAAGTAGAAATGAAAGCTATCTTGAACATTTACAGAACATTCTTTCATGTTATTAATTACTATGAATCACAATTATTTATATCCATACATGTATTACCTTAAGATATGTCATTGTTTGTAAAATGTATTTTCCTTTGTTAGTTTTGCATTAAATATGAATAAAAAGCAACCAATTAATCACTCATTTGCAACAAAGTGCAATTGTTTGAATTCGAGAAGTCATATTTTAGATGTCATGCAATTTTGACCAAACTAATAAAACGTCAGGAAATGCTTAAAAAATATGTCATCCATTATCTCTCGGATATTCGATATACGACCCTAGCTATTTGCCTTATTACCCTCCCCTCCCCTCGGGTACATGTAGAGGTAGGCGGGCACATGCGGGGAGGTTATGTTTTGACCACCTTAAACAATACTAGTTACGAAAACATAGATTGTTTGTAGATTTCGTATATACATGAATCAAGCTCTAATTTTGATTACATATCTGGATTCATTTCGTTCATTGATTTTCTAAATAATTACAATAAGCACAGACTGAATAGAGAACACAGAGCTTTCTATATTACTAATGGACTACGTTAGACCAGGTTCGTGCATCTTTATGATTACCAGCATCATGGAGGCTGTTCACACCGCAATGAGATAGCGCGGTCTATCGTAGCACCCCCTTTTTTCTAGCGCGCGCTAGACCGCGCTCTCTCTCTCTCGTGGACCACCCCGAAGAGGTGCTCCAGTGGCACGCCGTTTTGGCTCGCCGTGGCTCGCTGTTGGGCGGACCGAAACGACGTTGTACCTTCCAAACCGCAGAGATAGCGCGATCTAGCGCGCGCTATCTCTGCCGGTGTGAACAGCCTCATGGACACCTTAAACATTTGATGGAGACCTTGTAGACCTCCTTGGATCTTTCGCAGCGACTTCTCCAAATAGTGCAACTTTTGATTTTGAATCACTCCGAAACATATCGCACATGGCCCGACGAAATTGAGGGTAACGAATGGTATATATGAAAACATTCGCCCAGGAGTTGGCAAATGCAAGAACGACAAGGGACCGATGAAGAAGACCATTTAAATGCGAAATGTCTAGAACTCTAAGGTTGAACATCAGAAAGAAGATTTGATCTGGTCCCCAGCAGACGACAAACACCGTCGTGACCAGGAAAAGCATCTGAATGACGCGTTTCCTAGCGACGATATGGTTCATGTTAGCATTTGATCGATCGCTGTTAGAGTTACCCTCCTGGAATTGAAGTGATTGCCGGTGAAGAAAAACTGCTGTCATGATCTGTGCAAAGATCATTACCATCATCGGGAGACAAAATTTCACAATAAAAACAGAAAGACCAATCGCGAATCGAGCACTTTGAGATGAAAACATGACACATGTATTCCCAGCTGCATACCCTAGAACAACCTGGTAGCTATTCGTTGCAATTGCAACGACCCATATATAGAAGATGCACATGGAGGTGCGAGCAGGGTTGACATTTCTTAAGAAGAAGAAAGGATGTGCGATGGCAATGTAACGTTCCAGAGATATGGCAGTTAATGTAAAGACGGAAGCCACAGCGGCTACCCACATGATTAGGGATGTATGAATGATACGACAGTAGACCTGAGCCAGCCACGTATCACTTGGTAGAGTAGCAATCTGCGGATGTGGTATGAAGAATACAGAGGTCAAGAAGTCAGCGAAAGCCAGGGCTCCGATCAGAGTATCAGTTGACCGACGGGCTCTACGTTTGTTGAACAACACCAACATCACCAGAAGGTTTCCACAGATTCCTAGTATGGCAGAGAACAGTTGAACAATGACCCACCAGGACCACTCCATGGGTAACCAGACCCAAGGAACTGCGGTTGCATCGGATGCTTGACTTTGGGTAGTTTGAGCGGTGTCTTCTTCCAAAACCATCGAATATGGCATAAAAGTAGCGACAGTAACGAATCCTGTCATCAAAGATGTGTTGTTGTCAATCCATCTAGCCATTGTCTTCGTTTGGATGATTAGACCAGATAGTTGTAACAGGTTGAAGATAATAGTCTTTCAGTTATTCTTTTAGAAGGAACGTTATATGGAGTCTTCTTCAGCATTCACAAATACACTGTGAGGAGACAGTAAATGCAAAAAAAGTTCAGGATTTACTCTTTTATCGCAGTTTAACCTCGTCCAAAACATTTAGAAACAGCACAATAATTCTGGCTTATACACAAATTGGTTTGTGCGTGTATAATCAAAGTGGTTTCCTTCCACGTCAAGACCAACACACTCTGGTATCTTGATCAGTAGTGTTGATTAAGTTGACTGTATCATATTGTGATACTTGTGACCAGAGGAAGATCGTGTTAGACTCCGTCCTTGGCAATTCTAATTAGATGGATACTCGCATAGCATATATTGGTCTCTGTTTAACAAACATAGCTGAAACCTCATTTTGTCCGCGCTATACATCCATTACAGGTTTAATGGCACTTACATGTAGAGAGGAAATTAAGGTTGTCTCACTTGTCAAGTCAAGTCAGATTATGTCAGTAAAATGATCAGATATTTAATCAATACTCCATTGAGTTTAGCCAACATGCCTTTGTTGGATACATTTCAATGACAAAATTGCTTTCGTGGTTTCGCGAGTAGTATACATTTTTATATAATAAAATTCTTCCGTAATATTATTGTACACTACAGAATGGAGTCTCTCTGATAAATTTAGCTTTTTTCAAACACCACGAGTCAAATGTACTTTTTTCTTCTCATGATCATACTTTAGAATCAGTAAGATTTTTCTTTAAGTCTACATAATGTTTTTTTTTTTCTTCTCAAATGCAAAGTTAACGATGAAGGGTAAATATAAAAATTATTATGACCATGAACATGAAATAGTTTATCTGCGCATACTCATTTTGACTGTTGACTCCAATTGAAATGTTAAAACGTTACAATACATAATGTAACTAAACGTAATGATCATGAACTATAACAGATTAACAAATAAAAAAAACAAGGAGGAAACCTTACCATAGATCATGACCCGGCTTCTGGATGCTGCCATGTGCCAGGACAAGATTCTGCGAGGCAATATAGCCAACTTATTTTTTAACGAGGCGTTTTGATAATCTCGAACGAGAAAGCCTGGTTAAGGAAGAGACCTAATATTTTCACGAATATCTCTTTGGTAATTCATTTTTCGAATCGAGTACATTAAATAATTGCTATTGATCAAAATCTCATTAGAAAGCAAGAACCGCGCCGTCAACGACTCTCCTCGAAAATTATTTTTAGCAGGGCCTACAATATAGACGTTAATAATTTTTGACAACATGATAGTAATCAATATTTACCAGGGATACCTGGACAAATTGATATGCATTGCAGAAAACAAATAAGGATTTTTGCGACTATTTCATATCAATATTTGCCCCGCTGTCAGGAGAAAATAAAGGATTGGTGACGGGGAGAACCATGATCAAATTAATCTGACAGTTTCATGATCAATGGGGAAGGTTTGACAGCAGGACATCATGAATAGTGAAGTCAATTATAATCTGTTCAAGGACTGAAAGGTGGATAAGTTTGTCTTAAAGCCAATGGGTTCATACCGTTCTGGCTCTCAGCATACGTAATATGAGAAAGAAGTATAGGAGTATTATAGAATTACTGTTCATCCTTCCAACGTTCACAACATAAATACCATCGCACCATCATGAATAGTGTAGTCCATTATCATCTGTTCAAGGGCTGAAAGGTGGATAAGTTTGTCTTAAAGCCAATGGTTTCATACCGTTCTGGCTCTCAGCATACGTAATATGAGAAAGAAGTATACTATACGATTTCCCGGTGAAATTCGCGAGTTTGTCATTCGAATTCATTTACTTTGCATTTACGTTTGCGCAGATCGGCTTTGCCATGCCAATTATCATTCAATTTTCCCGTTTTTGTATTTAATTTGGGATATTGGTCAAAGGGATTCATATATCTGTCATTTATTTTAGAAACTGCTCAACTAGCATTCAAATTAATCGTCACTTGTCGAGGCGTCATTTTTATCATTTAAATTAACACCTGTCATTTGTTTTCGAAATATGTTTATTCAAGTTAGGAATGTTAGGGGGAAGAAATTCAACACACGTTTACAGTTTTAAAATAATGTAATTAAAATGAATGTTTTGCCATTGGGGTCTATTCTGTTATTCCTCTTATTCATTTTCAGGACAATGCATATAGGTGTAGTCAGACATTAAGTAAAGAAGGGGCGAAATCAAGGGATATGGCATTTCTGCACGGACATGTTCATATACCCGGGAAATGTGGGGGTACCCTCAATCGCCCCCCTTTTTGTTTTTACTACAGACTTGACATTTTACAAAAGTCTTTTACACCCAGCACCCACCCCCTCCCCTGTTGAGAAGAATGAGCTATAAAAAAGTGTAATAAACGAGAAATGTATATTGACCATCAATTTAAGTGCACAACGTGCTATTTGAATGCTACAAATGAATTAGAATGCTAGAATTACACCGTCGTGATGTCAAAAAAAAAATCGTTTTGCGCCAAATCGAATGACCAAATAGCGCAAGAAGCACATTGTTCATTAATTTGAATGAAACATACATAGATTCTAAGGAAAACTTCATAGATTTGAAAACTAGAAAAAGGAATATAAATCCGAGATATAAACCTGACAGCACTAAAACCGTCGAATTTGAACGCAAGACAAATTAATTGTAATGACAAAACTCGCGAGTTTGGCCGGGAAATTCTATATTATAGACGATACTGTTCATCCTTCGAACGTTTACTACATAAATACCACTGTACCATAGGAACCAAGGCAACCATCACATCTAAAACTGTCACTTTGACAAAAACAAATTGGTAAACATTTTTTTAATTTGTATTAAGGCAGATTTATTTCTGCATTTATTAACAAATCAAAATGAAATAAATAAAGAATATTTTTTTCAATGAAATTAAAATAAGAAAGCAATGACATGAAAACAGTTTTACAATCATAATATATAAATATGACAATTGTTTAACTTTATTATTATAAAAAATAAATAAATGCAGTAGACCAACCATCATAAGCAGGGAGCTTGAGTGAGTTGGTGGCCTGGGAGGGGGAGGGGGAAGCTACGTGGTGCCCCCCCAAAAGCGTTGTATAACAATAATTCAGGTCGTCACCTAAATGCGTAATTTTAATCGAAACAAAAAATTAAACATTAATAATTGAAAGCGTGTTATATGGGTCAACAGTGCAAGTGTAAACGTTTGTTTGTTTCGAAGTGTATACGATCCGCAAAGTGTGCATTATAGCGTATACGTGCGGGTGAAAACACACGTATTTGACTTCTCTACAGTTGCGCGCCATAAAAATGGATAATATTAATAATGAACCAAAGACGACCAATATGCAAACATGGAATAAACGGTAAACAAAGAGTTGAAACAATTGCATGAATAAAATGATCAGGTTTTGAAGGAATCTAAGAAGAATATTTCAATATAAGATTTATTTTCATATGGGCTTTAAAAGAATAAAGGAATATGCATTGTTTTATGTTTTCGGGTAAATTATTCCAAGTGTAGGGTCCATGATGTCTTATAGATCTATGGGCTATTCAAACGTTGGGATTATTAAGGTGAAGGTCAGACGAATCAATATCGGTATTGTATGTGAATAAGGTACGGAATGGTTTTAGAAGTATATTGATTGAAAATTAATAGTAGCTATAGTAGTTATTAGAAGTAGTAGCATCATCATCATCATTATTATAATTTTTCATTTCAATCGTAATGGATCCCCGTGTCCAGTCCCCCGTGCAGTTCCACCTCTAAATATAGTATTAATTTCGATCTTAAGACCCTTAAACATCTTTTAAACTTTTACCTTCACTCTTACAAAGACTTACGGTTGATCCAAATCAATCGTTATTCCTCCAATTAATCGCAAGTTTGTAGTCTCCTATATCTTATGTACATAGTTGCGATTGGTATCAATCGCAAATAAGTTGCGATTGATACCAACTCTCTGTTAGACGGGGCCCTGGAGTGTCTTCAATTTTATCATAAAGAAATATTTTTCCCACCGAAGAGATTGAATACCTACGAGCCTTTGCTTGCAGTAGGTCTAGCAAATTACTTGAATGAAGTGGAAAATCATTTTAAAGTAACAGCTAGCCGAGGGATAGTGAATAAAGAAGTCAACAACATAATCAAGAAAAATAGAATCGAGAAATCATGTTTTAAAACATCGTAAAATGTGCATTATGGTTTGCCTATATTTCGTAACTGAGGAAAGGTTTGGGAACTGCCTTTCCTGTCATTTGTCTGCTCACCTTCCTTCAAATCGTCATACTATTTTTCTATTCAGTAACAATCTCAACTTAAAGAATTTAAAAGGGTATACGACAATGTGCTTTATGATATTGCTAGCAGGCATATTTCAATTCAATTTCAATTCAATTCAATTTATTTCGCAATATGAAAATCAAAATATACAATTAAGTAACTATGTTTTCAAAGGTTATATGCGGGGCTTTCCATGAAGGTTGCGAAAACCTGTGAAGTTGGATCGCCCATTACATTCTTTTCATCGATTCATTTAAAGAAAATAAAAGCAAATATCGTTCCTCCTTTCAAATAGACCCAGTTTGCCGTTTTGAATGATAACATTTGAGGAAAATAATCTTCCGCTCTATTTTCTCGCTTCGAGAGAGGTAAAAAACATCATTCAAATAAAATTTCAAAGATTTTTTCTGCTAATGGAAAAAGCTTGCTCAATAATACTGAATGAAAAGAAAGAGCGAAAAAGAGAACGATGCGTCTGACATTCTTCCTCTACTCTGTCAAATTTTCTGAAGAACGACGAAGAAAAAAACAGTTCACGTGACTTACCAAGGGATCAGCAGTAAAGGAGATTTGAAATGAAAGAAATCCCTTTTTACTTCATGTAAGTCTAATTTAACGAAAAACGAAAATCTCGCGTTATTGTAGCAGGAGCACACTAGTCAGGTCAATATATGGTTTGACCCCAACAAATTGCAACAAAAGATTTTTCAACGGTTTCTAGTAGTATTCGACCTCAGGATAACATACTAAAAAAAAAAGCTGTTATTTTCAAGATGGCGTCCAAGATGGCCGCCGATACCTAAAAATGACCATAAATCACTTATTTTCCATCATAGAGACACCATTCTGGTGTCTATCCCATGGTTTTGGGGGTCAGAAAATACATTGAGACAAGTAAGAACGATGTGTGATGGTCTAAGAAACCCCAAAATCCAAGATGGCGTCCAAAATGGCCGCCATAACATAGAAATGGCTATAAGTCACCTTTTATCCATCCGAGAGACATAATTGGGGTGATTATGCTATGGTTTTCGGGGTCATAGAATCCATTAGGATAAGTTAGAACGTTAAGCAGTGGTTTAGGAAACCACGAAATCCAATATGGCGTCCAAAGGGCCACAAAACCACTAAGATTTCTCAATAGAGGGCGCACTTTATAAACAGGAAATGAACTTATAATGTTTCTCTCTCACCCTTATGGTGTCACCGACCCCCACCCCCCGAAAAGGGGTCAATTCAACTCATATTGCTCCGTTTAGTGTCATTTCACAACGCCCCCTATCGTCAGAGTCAGCAGCCTAACATGTTAGCCTATGGACGTTTTTTTAAAATTCATTTTTTTTTTAAACAAAAAGCACATCCACCCCGACGTACGTTATCACTAGCTCTTTCATTGGAGCCCTCATGTCTCATTGACTTTTGAAAGTTCACCCACCGTAATTTTTCAAAATAGGTTGCAAGCTCGCCATTGCCTATAATACACATGTGAAACAAGTCGAACTTTGGACTCAGTCTTCCAAGCGATTGTAAGATTATAGGTCAAGCACACGAAGGATAAGAAGCATGAATTATCCATTATCACTTCTGCTATGTTCCTTATGTCCATTTCATCCAACCCCCCACCGTAATTTTTCCATTTAGTAAAAGCTCAGAGGTTTTAGGCATTTAATTACAGTCAGATGAACATATTTTGATACCTTATTTGTGACACTGGCAGGCCACTAATTGGCGTCAGGGGGTTTTAAGCATTAAATTACTGGGGGGGGGGGGAGGAAGACTTGTTTTGTTGCTTTCTTTAGCACACATTATTTGTTTATGTTACCAGGGGGCCGGGCCCACTGTAACTGTAACTGTTCGATTTACATCTCTTGAGTGTCTGAGATGAACTGAACGCTGATCAAAAATGAGTACTGTACCATTAGCTGACGATAATAATGTTGTGCAACCACTCAATTCACGAGTCATCTTGGATCCCTGTTCGAACAGGTCGATCTGCTCGGGTCGGGATTGTGTAGAGATCGTGTGTACGTCTAGTTGGTCTAGTAGGGATCGCGTTGGGATTGTATGTAGATCGGAATGATCGAGAAGAGATCGAAGGTGTGGTCGACTACATGTCCTGCAGGAGTCGTGAATGGTCGAATGTGGGTCGTCAATGGTCGAATAGCGGTCGGGAAGAGCTTGTGTTTAGGCATGGGGTCGGGATTGGTCGGGGAAAAATGGGTGATTGGGCTTGAATGGGCTTGTTCGGGTTGGTTTGATCGGCAGTGGGGTTGAATTGATCGGCAGTGGGGTTGGTTTGATCGGCAGTGGAAACTCACCATTTGTTGTATCGCCGTACAATCGTCGTAATGTAACCAAATTTAATGCATAAGTCTTTGTGAAGTGCCTCAATACAAATTATTTCATTCACCTGATAAGAATAATAGTATTTCAATAGACAAAATCCGAACGGCATACATTATTTGATCTCGGTTGAGTGAATTCTCTCGTCCGCTTTGACTTCCGTCGCGTTGCTAAAGCGCCCTAGTAAGGACTGTTAGATTTGCGTGGACTGATACGTGTGACGTCCATTCAAGGCAGTGCATTACAAGATCGTCGACCGTAGCAATCCACATTGTCTTCGTGCAAATCCATAAGTCCCTAGTAATGCCTCAGTCACACCTTTGCGTATTGGGCTTGCGTATTGCTGCGTATTGCCCGAACGCAGACATAGGCAGTCATACCCAATAAAGCGCAACGAAACGTGCTCACTGCGTACTCAATACGCAGACTAGCGCAAAGGCCTGCGTTTGCCACTCGCTAGTTTTAAAATTTTCTAAACTATCGCAAGCAAACGCAAGGTTAAATCACCTACGAGCGGATACGAGTGGCAACCAGTGAATGCGAGCAACATCGAGTGGCTTAGCGCAAGTATACGCAACCATACGCACCTCTTTTTTTTGGAGCGCGTGTCACTGCCTATAGCTGCGTTCCCTGCACGATTTACCTCGCCAGAGCTCGTTGTCGTTCGCATTACTGCGCGTATTGTTGCGCTGTTGCTCGCCTACCACTCGCATCAGCAAGAACTGTTGCAATTGCCGCTCGCTACGCTGCGAGTCTAGCTCGTACGCCGTTCGCTTTAGCTTTCTCTCTCACTGCGATTATAGTCCTGTAGAAGTTTTTCAGACCTGGAAAAGTTGTTAAGTACAAGGTTTTTTGGTTGATTTGTGTTCTAGATGGGTATTGAAGTAAATTCTGCTTGGTTGCCAGCTTGGCAACCTTGAGCAACTTTTTTAATAGCCAATAGCATAATCATCAAATTAGCATATGTGCAATATGTAATAATGTTGCTAATCTCAATCCAGGAAGTCTGAAAACATGCATAATACGACTTTTCAAGGGTTTTCTATGACAAGGAATTCATTTATGATACCAATTTTTATGTTTAAGTAACATAATTGTCTTAAATAGCATAATTAGCATAATATGTACAATATATGGACTTCATTATCATTGTTTATCTTTAAAGCCTAAAAATGGTGCAATGCAACATTGTAAATCTCTTTTGAAAGATTAATCATTAATTCATGAGAAGATATTCCATGTATATGTAGTATAATTAGCATAATTAGCATAATCTAATTAGCATATATGTGCAATATGTAATAATGTTGCTATTCTCAATCCAGGCAGTCTGAAAACATGGATAATACGACTTTTCAAGGGTTATCTATGACGAGGGATTCATTTATGACATCAGTATTTGATTCCAAGTAATGCAGTTGTCTTAAAATTCACTATGAGCATAATGAGCTAATAAGCATGTGTACAATATATGGACTTCATGGTCATTGTTTATCTATAAAGCCTAAAAATGGTGCAATGCAACATTGTAAATCACTTTTGAAAGACTAATCATTAATTCATGAGAAGATATTCCATGTAGATGTCGTATAATTAGCCTAATTAGCATATATGTGCAATATGTAATAATGTTGCTAATCTTAATCCAGGAAGCCTGAAAACATAATTTCCAGGAATTCTGCCACAAGCTTGGGCAACGTCGGGCTTGTACTCTCAATGGTTCTGGCTTTGGTAAACATAGACAGATCATAGTTCGCTCTGTTGTATTCAACATCCCTGGCCTATGTATGTACCTGTCTCACCACATCATCAATTCCATCATTATCATCTAATTTACCATCTTCAGTGTGTTTCCGACAGTCTCTCTGAATCCAATGACTAAAGCCCAACCTTCAATGCGTATGATGACCCCCCGTCATTTCCATCACATTTCATGAGGTTCGACAACATTGCCTTGCAACCAAAATAACCACCACGTGTTTGTGAAGCTAAATAGAGTCCCAAATAATTGATATTTTACATATAATTAGGCTTAATAGTACAATAATTACATATTAAGCCAATTGCATTACTTAAAAATAAAAAAATGGTGTCACAACTAAATCCCTCGTCATGCAAAACCCTGGAAAAGTCATATTATCCATGTTTTCAGTCTTCCTTGAGTAAGATTAACAACATTATTACATATTGCACATACAGTGTATATGCTAATTAGGCTAATTATACGACATCTACATGGAATATCTTCTAATGAATTATTGTGTAGTCTTTCAAAAGGTCATTTACAATGTTGCATTGCACCATTTTTAGGCTTTATAGATAGACAATGACAATAAAGTCCATATATCGTACATAATTATGCTAATTAGCTCATCATGCTATTTAAGACAATTGCATAACTCAAAAATAAATACTGGTGTCATAAAGGAATTCCTCGTCATAGATAACCCTTGAAAGTTGTATTATCCATGTTTTCAGGCTGCCTGGATTGAGAATAGCAACATTATTACATATTGCACATATATGCTAATTAGATGATTATGCTAATTAGGCTAATTATACTACATATACATGGGATATTTTCTTATGAATTAATGATTAATCTTTCAAAAGTGATTTACAATGTTACATTGCACCATTTTTAGGCTTTAAAGATAAACAATGATAACGAAGTCCATATATTGTACATATTATGCTAATTATGCTATTTAAGACAATTGTATTACTTAAACATAAAAATTGGTGTCATAAATGAATTCCTTGTCATAGAAAACCCTTGAAAAGTCGTATTATGCATGTTTTCAGACTTCCTGGATTGAGATTAGCAACATTATTACATATTGCACATATGCTAATTTGATGATTATGCTAATATGGCTATTAAAAAAGTTGCTCAAGGTTGCCAAGCTGGCAACCAAGCTGAATTTACTTCAATACCCATCTAGAACACAAATCAACCAAAAAACCTTGTACTTATCAACTTGTCCAGGTCATGTACATGGCATATGGTACCGTCTACTGGACTATTAGTTGCCTAGCACCAACCACCGTCGCTGCGCTTCATAACGTTATTAAATAAACAACATTCGCCTCTGCTTCTTCCTGCTGAACCAAAAGCTTAAGCTTTTGCAAGGCAGAGCGCTGCTGCTAGGCAATTTTGTTTCATAAGTTTGATTTTTCTTGTAGATGTAGACTCGTCAGAAGCCGCAAAATGACTTTTATTTATACGCCGTCGCAGCCCAAGCGAGCTGGTACGCTGTAGAGCTAGCTGGCACGCAGCAGAACGAACAACAGACGAGCTAAATCGAGCGAACACGCAGTGAGACGCAACGAGACGTACTGGTGCGAGCGGCTAGCGAGCAGCAAACGAGCAAAGAACCAGTTACATACGCAACGTGGCGAGCAAACTGCGTATTGAATCGTACTGCTATGAGCAACAGCGAGCTATAGCGTGGCCATAGGCAACCGTAGGCAGTCTTAGTACGAGCGGCATACGAGCTACCTACGAGCTAGATACGCAATAGTGTGACTGCTACCTTCAAATTTGCCGCGTATTGCTGGGAACGGCTGCGTATTGATATACCCCGTACAGCGCAGCCATACGCAGCATCATACGCAAAGGTGTGACTGAGGCATAAACTGGGCGGGCCCCATGAGCGAACACCATAAATCGGCTAGCTGTTATGTCAACTTACCCCCCCCCCCCCCCGCCCAACTCTGTGAACGGAGGGATACCATGCGTGTTTCCAAACTCTCCGGTTCGTAACAAAAGAAAAAGGCCTACCCATATTGACTTTACACACCGGACTTTTGCTGAAGGGGGGGGGGGGGGGGGGTGCTGAAAAAGGCTCGTATAACAAAAGAACAAAAGAAAAGGGTCGACCCGTATTGACTTTACACACCGGACTTTTGCTGAAGGGGGGGGGGGGGTGCTGAAAAAGGCTCGTATAACAAAAGAACAACAAAAAAAGGTCGACCCGTATTGACTTTACACACCGGACTTTTGCTGAAAAGGGGGGTCGCTGGGAACACGCATATGCGTACCCTAAATAAAACTGAGTGGGGGGGGGGGGGGGGCAACTTACCACCTATTCAAAAATAGTTTCTTTTTACAACTTTCTTCATACGATGCTGTTCTAGTCTGTTCGATCTTTTCGCTATGCAATGGTTTTTTATACGACTTCCTCAATACGAGTTTCATACAATATACTGTCACGAAATTGGTTTATTTCGTAGATAGCTATGTTTAAGTCAAGAAAATCACTTGTCTTAATTCGTTCCTCATATCTTCGGCGTAGATGGTGCAATTCCAGTTAAATATACAATGCTTAGGTCACGTGTCAATTTCCAGAAATGTTTGATCGTGCATGTTTTCGACAGTTTTAGCCTAATTACTTTATACCATGAATAATTACTTGTTCTCTTCTGTTTAGTTTTAAATATTAAAACAAGTGCTTTCATTTGATATATGGTTTGTTTCGATCTGATATTGGAAAGTGAAGTTATACCAATGTTTATGTAATTCTTGAAAACCCAACGAGAATAACAAATATTTAAGAAATGTCTATATAGATCAAGTGTCTCAAGTGTCGGAGAGCTTCCTGTCAAAGTCTATATAATTGCCGTCGCCCAATGGGCACATTTACACTGTAAAAGTTGCGTGCAAACGAAATGATTGATATGATCGTTTGCATGTCTTTCCATCCCAGGTCGAAAATCCCATAGAAACCAGTAGAGAAAACCAGTACAGATTTCTAATGGTTTCTACAGGTCAATTCTCTACTGGTTTCAATATGGAAAGTGGCGCTTTTCCATTAAAAACCAGTAGAAAAAAATCGTACTGGAACCAGCAGAAGACCAGTAGAAGACCATTAGAAAACCCTAATGGAACCATTAGGAGACCAGTAGGAATCCCAACTGGAACCATTAGAAGACCAGTAGGAAACAAGTACAAATCACCACTGGAACCAGTAGGAGACCAGTAGGAATTGATACAAAAACCATTAGGAGACCAGTAGAAAAGAAGTGCTGGAACCATTAGACCAGTAAAAAAGAAGTCCTGGAACCATTAGACCAGTAAAAAAGAAGTCCTGGAACCATTAGGAGACCAGTAGGAATCCATACAGAAACCATTAGGATACCAGTAGAAAACCCTAATGGAACCATTAGAAGACCAGTAGGAATCCCAACTGGAACCATTAGGAGACCAGTAGGAATCCCAACTGGAACCATTAGGATACCAGTAGAAAACCCCAATGGAACCATTAGAAGACCAGTAGGAATCCCAACTGGAACCATTAGGAGACCAGTAGGAATCCCAACTGGAACCATTAGGATACCAGTAGAAAACCCTAATGGAACCATTAGAAGACCAGTAGGAATCCCAACTGGAACCATTAGGAGACCAGTAGGAATCCCAACTGGAACCATTAGGATACCAGTAGAAAACCCCAACTGGAACCATTAGGAGACAGGTAGAAAACAATTTGTTTTGATCAGTTGAAATTCTACTACATCAATGCACTTCCAACACAGTACTCCTCACAAAATCTGCCACTCCTTGTTTTGTTTTTTTTTACTTTAAAAGAGCATGCTGGTCTGCAGAGTAGACACGAAAATGACAGGAGCTGGCATGAAGTTTGCTTCCAACACAATTAACCATTTTCTTGAGGTTCAGCCACTTCTCTCGCAAACATCTGTTAACAAAAGACATCACAATCATGTTGGTTCATCTTTATCATATTTAACACTTAACAGTGTATCATTTTATTCACTGTCAGAATATCATACATCATATAGTGATTACAATTACATGAACGTTTAAAAACAAGGTTAACAGCTTAAATGAAAAAGGATTTTTTTTTTTTTTTTTTTTTTTTACACATTTCAACGATAAAAAAGAAGACCCCCCAAAACAGTGTTAAATTGGCTAATTATTGTCTAAAAGTTATGGCCAGCTTTAACAAAGAGAAATCAATCTTGAAAATTTGGAGTAGATGTTTAAAAGAGTAGGTTTGGCGATTTGCAATTTGCAATAGTTTTCTTATGGTAGCCATCATGAGTAGAAACAATGAGCATGCATTTTTGCTGAGAAATTTCATTTGTAATTTTCCACCATAGAGAATAAGTTCATTTGCACAAATTTAAGTACTTTATTTATGCATTTAAATTTGGAGAATAATTCACAAATGATAACGCAAAGCATGATTTTTACCTGTAGATTGTCAAAGTACATGTAAAGAATTGATATTAAGTTGCAGCGATTGGAAATGAAATATTGTGTACTACATACTATAAGCCTACTACATTCACAAGCAAAACAAAATCATTTATGGCCTTATTATTTTGACAAGTGATGTGATATTATGGTAACTAAAGAGTGTGCTATTCATCAATAAATGTAACTTGATAGTACAGTGTATTATGACAAATTTCAATTTCCTCCTGACATTTGATAAACAAATGAAATATGGTCCATATTTTAAAAGGTTTGAATTTAGAAATGAAATAGATTTCATGATTACGAAAAATAAATAGGGTGCGTAATTCTGGAATTGAAAAAGGGGCGTTAATAACGATATTGAAATAGGGTTAATATTTCCGCAAATGAAATGGTATTATTTTGAATATGAAATAGGATTCATTATATTGACGGTTCGTAATTCCTAAAAGGATAAAGGGGTTCTATTTACATTTTAAGAAAAATAAACTTTTGGAAGTATATTGAGCCCTATTTAATTTTCTGAATTATTATGAACCATACCGGTATTCCATTTTTGGAATTACGAATCCTAGTTCATTTTCAGAATTAAGAACCCTACTTCATTTGTAGAATTATGAACCCTTTAGAACATATAAAATTATGAACCCTCAGAAAACGACATATAACAGTTCAAGATTTCCTATCCATATGATATACATGTAGGTCATTTTCGTATTGTAATCAAATTTAATGAATAGGTCCTCGTTAAGTGCCTCATTACCAATTATTAAATTCACCTTTTACGAATAAATGTATTTAAATAGTCAGAATGCAAATTGAATACATTATGTGTTGGTAGTACTATAGGTACCAGAAACATTATGACTTGTCCTACCTAACAACACATGTTTGCATTTCGCATTCTGACTATCGAAATCCAATTATTCTTAACGGGTGAACGGAATAATTTGTTCCGCGGCACTTTGCTTTGATTTTATAACGAAAATTGCCTCAACACATTATGTTACATAGAGCTTACCCTTTACTCTTTTTAAAGGGAAATCCAACCTTAACAGACAACTATAATTTTAAAAAATACCAATAAAATCTGACAGAAAATAAGGTGGTTATGGATTGTTGAAAGCTGTGATCACTAAACCTATGGGCATTTTAAATTGGCTGAATCGGTAATGTCACTATGATGAGCTGCAGGACTACTTTCCCATTTATTTCAAGACCCAAAATGATTATTTAATTTTTTTTCTTCAAAATGTATGATTCAGGAGGGGCTTCTCTATGTAGAGGACCTGTAATATTGTGCTATCCATAATATATTTTGAGTAGTTCTCAAAGGGAGAAGGCACTTAAAATAAAAAAGATAATTAATTATATTTCAGTAACAAAAGGGAGAGTTGTCCCATGACTACGTCATAATCCACTGACCAAATTGCCTATTTGAGATGTGCATGGATTTAGTGATCTCATATTTTAAACTTTGTATAACTCCCTTAATATTGGCCCGATTTATTTCAAACTTTCACCTTTCTATATTTCTCTTATTTTTCAGCTTCCATTTCGATGAACTTATTACAAGGGTTGGATTGCCCTTTAGGGCCCGTTCAGATATGATGCTGGAGTTGACATAAAGCTCTATATGCTTTACATAGATCACTGAATATGCGCAGTCCCAAACATACAAAAGCATATATGTAGGTCCTTTGTTGCCGTTCACTTTACACATAAAACAAAACTGCAGCATTTTTGGAATTTTTTGGCGGTTCACGTGCCATATTGAATAAGTTTTAAGTGCTTAAGATTGGAATAGATTTGTATTGCATTTACCTCACTCAATTTTTCTCTATTACCAACTTATATAATTTGCCACAGGTTTTAGGAATTGACATTTTGATACGAAGGGGGTGGGGATGAGCACGAGACTGATCTACTACATAAGCATTATGAAACAGGTCTACTTCATAAATAGTAATAACAAATATGCACAAATACCGAGATCTTTTACCCAAAGCGTTAATATGTAGGCATACATGTATGTTTGTAAACCCTGTAATTCATCAAATTGGCAAGTGACATGAATGGGCATTTCAGTTCTACAGCTAAGCTATTCAGGTTCGTGACTATAACTCCTCCCCCCCCCCCATCTCTCTCTCTCTCTCTCTGTATCTCTATAATGAAGGGGAAAGTAACCTCTGTGTGTGTAGACCTCATTTTGGAAATATTCCTCTTCAGCTGGGACTCATGGTTTAGACTTAGGGTGGAATCTCCTGTATAATGCAAGTGCTTGATCCAGGGTACATGCACGCAAAGAATTCTAATGCATGAATAGAGCAAAAAGAAAGGAATACAAGTTAAGAAAAACTTTTATACATTTTAAAACTAGAACGTAAATAATGAATTAAATAATGAATTCTGTCTGAATATGCTAAATAAAATAATCAGTTTGCTTACAAACATAATATAAACATACCTTTGCATTTTAAAAATTTGTTGGCAATGCAAACGTGATTCAGGATTTTTTTGTAAATAATTATCAATACAATTCTAGTTTGCTGATGAGAGCTAGTAGAATCAAAGCTCTATTGCTGAGGAGGGAAAAGAACACTGTTCGAAACTCACAAAATATGGTCGATTATTGCTACATACCTGCAGGTTTTAGTGATCTGAAATTAATTGAATTATATATATTTGAAACTTAGGAAAAATAAGCCTTTCGAATGAAATGATCAATTCTTGATGTCTAATTAATCAGTGTCATGATCATGGAAGAATGAAAAATATATGTACAGAAATAATACAAGTACATCTGCACAATTACCGATAAAGGCTTCAACTGTGTCATGAGGCTGCTGAATGCTGATCCAGAAGGTTGAGAGAAAGTAGCATGGTCTCACGTCAATATACTGTGGCCACAATGTGCTTCGAATCCACTGTTTGGCAAAAGATGTCAAAAGATGCCTACAATTAATAAGAAAATAAATAAAGTTAAAACAAATTGAACGGTTGATGCATGCGCAACACACATGCATGTAGGCCTACTACAAACTTCTTCGTACAGCCTGTGGGTATTTTGTTTACCATTTACGGGTCTAGCCGTTTATTTACAGATAAGGGCTTAATTGTGTGAACACACCATAAATGGATTAAATTTAAAGCCCCCTCCCCCACTTGTCTTGAAATTAGGGTGCGTTGAGAACGGAGTACCGCCTTAACACAATCTTTCGGGATAAGCGCGGGGGGGGGGGGGGGGGGTGAGTTATAGCCACAAACCTGAATAGCTTAGCTGTAGGGTGCGTTGACTAGTGCGTTGGGTGCGAAAGGGTGTGTTGACTAGTCTTTCAAATCAGTAGTTTAAAACAGAATTTAAGGAATATAAATTGAAGTCGTTTAAATTGAAATACATGTAATCAAAATTAAAAAAGACTAGAAAAATTAGATAAAAATAAAACTATCGTTTAAGTAATCTTGCAGATCAGGCGTTTATGCTTCTCAAGCATGCAGCACTTTATTTATTAAAAAAAAGAATAAAGCACTAAATTCTCAAAATTGACATGGTTTACCATGTTTACAGCAGAGTTAAAGTGACTCAGTAACATTGCCTCAGATTCTGAAACAAAATCCTGGATTGAGCTCGTGCTGCAATCATAATTATTTACCTTTTTAGGTAAGTCAGGAATCCCATGCATGACGTTTACAATCCAATCGCCTGTCTGATTATCAAGATATCTATGATTGGAATTCAAAATTTCAAAAACCGTTTTCCCCCACGGTTTTATAACACTACAGTCTATTGGGGAAAATGAGTATGGTAAAACCGGTCACTCAAAAGTCAAATATTTTTACTTTTCGAGGCACTTCATGATAATTTTGAAGCGCAATTTTGTCAGGGCTTCAATATTACACCATATAACTGACACTGATAATACGTAGGGCCATGCATCTCAGATTTAACATTGTTATACGATGCCTTTAAAGCCATGTGTAGGTGAATGCTGCACAAACTTTGCTTTGAATGATGATCTCATCAATTAAGATGTAACATAAAAATACATAGATGGGACAATACAATACATTTCTCATCTTGGCGGCAGGCGTTGGAAGCACTCCTACTACTAGTTCACAATCATACATTACTACGTTTCAAAACAGAAAACAGTTACTGCACATATTGCAAATAAATTAGGTAAATCTAAGACTTACCCATATTGAAGATTAGCAGGGGAAAACAAAGTAATAAGTAAAAGGATTTGTCTCTCTGCTCTGGCTCCTGTAGTGTAGCTGTTGATAGGAATGGCTGTCTCGCTGTGTGTGTGTACGTACGTGTCTAGTCCATAAGGCATACATGGGCCTGGCGCACACACTGCATGTCTAGTCTTGATTACATGTGCACACACACACAGTGCTATAGTGTAGCCCAGAGGGATGCCATGCTGTGTACCCGTTCAAAAAAGGCGGGAGTAGCTTGTATAGTCTTGATCAATATTGCAGACCTTATAGGGCATGTCAAGATGTTGCAAAATATCTGTAAAATAAAACTATTAATATAATGACTAATGAAATTTGAGAGTTTTTCACCCCTGTTTTGGGGGCTTAAATATATATAGTTAGATTGATCCAGAGGCGGTGCTAGATGGTATCTATTTGTTTCAACTGGTTTTCAAAACCATTGAGCTCGATCTGCTGGTTTGTAAAGGTTTCTAATGGTTTGACTTAGGATTTTTACACCCATGTTAAAACCATTAGATTTATTGGATTCTACTGGTCTTCAAAACCATTAGGCTCTACTGGTTTGTAAAGGTTTCTAATGGTTTGACTTAGGATGTTTACACCCAGTTCAAACCATTAGATCTTAATTGGTTTCTGTGGGTCTTCAAAACCATTAGGCTCCACTGGTTTGTTAAGGTTTCTAATGGTTTGACTTAGGATTTTTACACCCATGTTCAAACCATTAGATCTTACTGGTTTCTATTGGTTTCTATGGGTCTTCAAAACCATTTGGCTCCACTGGTTTGTAAAGGTTTCTTATGGTTTGACTTAGGATTTTTACACCCATGTTCAAACCATTAGATCTTACTGGTTTCTATTGGTTTCTATGGGTCTTCAAAACCATTAGGCTCCACTGGTTTGTTAAGGTTTCTAATGGTTTGACTTAGGATTTTTACACCCATGTTCAAACCATTAGATCTTACTGGTTTCTATTGGTTTCTATGGGTCTTCAAAACCATTAGGCTCTACTGGTTTGTAAAGGTTTCTAATGGTTTGACTTAGGATTTTTACACCCTTGTTCAAACCATTAGATCTTACTGGTTTCTATTGGTTTCTATGGGTCTTCAAAACCATTAGGCTCCACTGGTTTGTTAAGGTTTCTAATGGTTTGACTTAGGATTTTTACACCCATGTTCAAACCATTAGATCTTACTGGTTTCCATTGGTTTCTATGGGTCTTCAAAACCATTAGGCTCCACTGGTTTGTAAAGGTTTCTAATGGCTTGACTTAGGATTTTTACACCCATGTTCAAACCATTAGATCTTACTGGTTTCTATTGGTTTCTATGGGTCTTCAAAACCATTAGGCTCCACTGGTTTGTTAAGGTTTCTAATGGTTTGACTTAGGATTTTTACACCCATGTTCAAACCATTAGATCTTACTGGTTTCTATTGGTTTCTATGGGTCTTCAAAACCATTAGGCTCCACTGGTTTGTAAAGGTTTCTAATGGCTTGACTTAGGATTTTTACACCCATGTTCAAACCATTAGATCTTACTGGTTTCTATTCGTTTCTAATGGTCTTCAAACCATTAGAGTCTACTGGTTTGTAAAGGTTTATACTGGATCTACTTCACAGTTCCTCCTGTAACCATTGGACTCTACTGGTTTCTGGAAAACCAGTAGAAACCGTTAGAATGTCTCTACTGGTTTCTACTGGTTTCTATAGGATTTTCGACCTGGGATGAGGAAACCTAAGATTGATTTCTGATCTTAGGTGACGACCATGGTGACGACCATGGTTAGGATCTAGGTTGTGTTCGTTGGGTCTTTTGCGTTCTAGCATTAGATAATAGGGACTTTTAGATTTGCACGTTTTCAGCTTTGACTGCAACGTGTGACGTCATTTTAAGGCACTGCGCATGCGTCACGTCGTCTCAGTCGGCGATCGAGAATGCGTCAACCTTGATTTTCCTAAATCTAGTACGATACTAGTATATGCCGCGTGCGCATAAAATATACAGTTCCTCAGGTAGACAAAGGGACATCCCTTCCCTGCTATTATGTAAAAATGTGTAGAACAAGTGTCACATGCATATTCACCTGTTCTACACATTTTTACATATGAGCAGTGAAGGGATGTTCTACCACAGCAATAGGCCATTTTCGTAATGTAACCAAATTTAATGCATAGGTCTTTGTGAAGTGCCTCAATACAAACTATACAATACAACCCCCCCCCCCCCCCCCCGCTTATTCAGCGGTCGGCTGAGTCGTTGCGATTTTTTTTTGGGACCTAAAAAAAAAAAAAAAAAGTGTCCTCTTCCCCCCCCCCCCCCCCCCCCCCGCTTATTGAGCGGCTGGCTGAGTCGTTGCGAAATTTTCGGCCCGCTTTAAAAATGTTAAACCCCCCCCCTTGAAAAAATCCTGCGTACGCGCCTGTCGTCGAGTGCAATCTAAAAGATTTCTAATTGTAGTCAACATGGACAGTTGAGTACGTTGACACGCATGATCAGTCGGTGTACGTCGTGTTCTCGTTCACTCATTCTAAAAGTCCCTAATACCAGGGGTTGCTCGTTCGATGGTCCAGTGATCGTGGTCTGGAGTAGACGGCTGGTAGGGAGTCTAGGGACTACTGCGTAGCAGAGCCAGTGGCATGGTCGAGTAAGCCGACTGTACAAAGACAGACGGTCTGGTTGTTTGAAGGTGCATGCATGAAGCAAACTTGTGCGGCCAATTGGAGTTGCATGCACAAGGAGACACAAGTACAGACCTGTGACGGTCTGGTAGTGTCGACTGGACGGTGGTCGAGAGGTGGTGCAGAGCAATATATCAGAGTGGTGTCAACGTCAACGGGGCAGTATATCTCTGCCAAACGGCGAAATTTATACCGGACTTGGAAAACCTGCCAGCAGAAGGCATCCTGACAAGATAAACTGCTGGGAAGAACATCGACAGGAACCGGTTTCGTTAAAATACTTAACATGATCAGGACTGAATTATGATGTACTTCTACTTCTGAAAGTTCAAATGCAATTGTTAAAATACCATTTTCTTATAGGGGCTCGTGTCGATGCAACTATTGTGATGAAAGCCAAGGGTCCTGTAGGTATTTCATATTGACTTTGAAATCTGTTTGGATCGAGCTGTTTAGTTCTTTATCAGGCGTTTCTTTATGCCAGGTTATTTTTTGTTTTGCAGTACAATGATTTTTGTAATTATCATGTCTATAATATGACGTTTTTTGTACGAGTTTCTTGTCCATTTCCGATTGGCTAAACAAGCATCGAACTTTGGTCTACGCCTACGTTATAAATACCATAGTACCCTATTCCTATGTTTATGCAATCATGCGAGGAATGAAGGTGATATTTCAATAATCCTGTCAGTACGTATATAGTGACGGTGAAATCGGGTGGGAGCTGTACAGCGAGAAATCATTTTTTGCCAGTAAGAAGGGAAGGATCGGGATCCGGACATGGCTGGAACTAAAGGCAAGTAGCTTGATCGAGAGAGACATGGTTGAAATCAATTTCATCTTGAGTTTGATAGTAATACAAAGTTGAGTTTGATGCCAACACAATCTTGAGTTAGATATTGATCTCGTCTTGAATTTGATGCCAATATTATCAGTTCTTTAATTTGACAGGATTTTGTCTTGAATTTAATATAATTTAAATTGAAATTAATGTCAATCTCACCTCGAGCTTGATATCGAACTAGCAGTTTGTTTGTTCGTTTGTTTGTTTTATCTGACTGCTAAGACAGCATGTGTATGCTTGTAAGTAAGCAATCAGTGGACTGATGGTTTTAAGTCCTCTCCGAGGGACTTTGCAATTAGGATTAATGCCTTCAAAGGGCATTATAACGCATCGACTTTGTTTCGAGCCCGGACCTCGATCCATGCTACTCTACATCTGCGCTCTCCAAATGACCCATTGCGCATCCTCATCTTGACTTTGATTCAAATTATCTTTAAAGGGATTGGGTAACTTTGTCTCAGATTCTGAAACAAAATCCAGGATTTAGCTCATGCTGCAATGATAATTATAAACATTTATGTCAGTCAGGAACCCAATGACTTTTACAAGCCGATCGCCTGTCTGATTATCAAGATATTTATGATTGAAAATCAATCAGATGTTTGCGTTTTCCTAACGGTTTTCATAATACTACAGTCAATTGGGAAAACGAGTATGGTAAAACCGGTCACTCAAAGATATTAACTTTTTGAGGCACTTCTTGATCATTTTGAAGCGCAATTGTTTAGGCCTTCAATGTTACACCATATCAAAGACACTGATAACACTTACGGCCGTGCATCTCAGATTTGACATTGTTAAACGATGACTTTGAGGTTAATGTCAATGTCTAATTTAACTCAAGTTTGTATTTATAATAATTATAATAATAACAACAATAGTAGATTCTTGTCACCGATTAACCACCAATTCATGATGATGGTAATAATTAAATGATAAATAACTACAATGATTCATTGCTACCAATTCTTTTTAGAACCTGTCCGGTCTTGGACCGGCGAGATGTCATTCCTTCTCGCCGAGGCTCCTGCACATGTTGCTAAAACTTGCTACGAGTACGAGAACACCATCACGAGCTTTTTCTTTACCAAGAAGTGTATTGAGCAGACCAAGAATTTCCAACTACGATCTGATGACGTGTTCATTATCACTTATCCAAAGACAGGTGAGTAACCTAAAGCTCCTCTTGCACTTTCCTGAACTAGGTAACATTGATTACGAGTTAAGTACGAACTGAGTATGAGTTGGAAACGATGTGAGTCCGAATTGGAAGCCTATAACAAACAACTCGTACAGAACTCAGGACAGCTCGACGAAGAAACTCCTAGTATATATTTCAGATGCTCAAAGCTCATAAAGTATCATGTTCTAAAATCGCAAAACGTGGCAATTTGTACATGAAGACAAGAATTATCTTTGGATTTTAAAAGTAACTTCACGAAGGAAATCTATCATGAGTCTTTAACTATTTAAAGCCTCGCCTTTTGATTTTTTGCATTGGCTATTCTTGGTTATCATTTGATTTGATTTTATTAGGTTTTATTCGAATATTTAACAATACAGCTGGTGGCTGATGCAAGTGAATTTACAAGGTAAAAATAATTCCATAGACATAAAAATATAATTATATGCTTTAACAATTTTTTAATAAATCCAGATATAAACAGTACATAGTACATAAATCATAAATAATGAAAACAATAATAATATTGAGTTCGGTTTGCATACTTGGATATGAAATAAATAGAAAATCAAAGGGTATAAGATCAGATATACAGTTTGAGAGTATGTAATTTAATAAATGCAATTTAATAAATGTAATTTAATAAATGTAATTTTAAAAAGTCAGATAATATACATTGTTCTTCTGAGTTGCATAGATTGGCAATGAGAATATCTTTTATAATAATTTATCTGATCAAAATTGCATTTAACTAAATTATATCTCTAAAAATTACATTTCGTTTCTCAAAATAAAATTCTTAAAAACTGCATTTTATCAAAGTTCTTTTTATTACAATCATATTTATCAAAACTATATTCATAAAACTACATACAAATTAAGATATAGGTTTAGGATTAAATAGCTAGACCTATATGAGGAGGTCTGGATTCCTATTTAGTAAACGAACAATTGATGGGATACTAGAATTGTAATATATTGTGGTCCTGCATTTTGGTTCATGGAGAAGATGTGAGTTGCGTAACTGCCTTCCAGACAGTGATCGTCGGGACTTTGGAAGAAAGTCACGATGGCGAGCTGACGTGAGAAGGTCACTTGCAAAAGAGAGGAGAAGACCTTCTCGTCGTGAGTGGAGAGAATCAAGACGGAGGTGATCCAAAGCACCGCGGTAGGAGTCATACCCACCAAGGATGACTCGACAGACCCTTTTCTGCACACGTTCAATGTCATTGGATTGAGCAGTGGTCAGTGACGAGGACCAGACAGGTGATGCGTGTTCAAGTACAGGTCTGATGTACATAGCATAAATAGCAACCAAATCAGAGGTCAGGAGTCTACATTTTCTGAGGCGATATACGATGTAGAGACGTCTGCTAGCCTTCGAAACCATCGCTGAAACATTGGTGTCCCACTTTAAGTCGGCTTGAAGATGGACACCAAGTAACGTGAGGTGGTCGACCACGGATAAGCTGGTATCAGGAAACTGCACTTGCTTTACGAACGAGATATTCATGACACCACTAGACAAGACTATCAAGTTGAAGTTGAAGTTGGATTTCTACTACACTGAGGTCATCCACATATTTCCACCTGTGGTTGAATTTACTCAGCGCATCATTAATCATGACAAGAAAAATCATAATTTGCAAGTCCTGTATTTATATTGTATGTTCTTTATAAAAAATGAAGCCTTATTTGCTTTAGTAGATACAAAAATAAAATGCATAAAATAGTACACCTTCATTTTGTTTCTATGGTACAAGGAACCACATGGGCTAAACAGATCATCATGCTGGTGCAAGTTGAAGCAGATCTGTCCTTCTTCGAAGGGAAGCATATCTCCAAGTTGGTTCCATTCTTGGAACGTCCTGATGTACCGCATCCTGGGGTGGTAAATATAAGCATCAAACCCGATACACATGTGTGTTAGCTACCGTCTTAATAGATCACTTAAATTGAATAGCATTGATGACACAATAAGAAATTTAAAATAGGCCTCTCACTCTGTAGATTATGAAGGCTGCTCCCTGAGTTGTTGCACAAATTAATGTTCTTTGTGCTCGAATTGCTAGAATTCCTAGATCATTCAGTTGTTTAATACGCCAGTTTTCCGTCGGATGTAGATTTTCGGATAAATCCGAAACCTTGCACATGCCATATAGTACGGCACTCTGCCTCAGAGATTGCACCTTGACCCGTTCTCGGCATTTAAGTTGCTGACTGTCTCGGAATAACAAAATAGAATGCCTTTATTTGCGCCGGGTTTAACTCGTATGTATACGGCGGATCTAGGAATCTGTGACTATCGGCATTGGTCTAAAAGGCAATTGCAGGTGGGTGAAATCAAAATATAAGTTGATTCCTGTTGAAGCTCCAGATCTCATTCATCTTGTGACATCATCTGTCAATCGATCATTAGTGAGCTAACAAGAGACAGTGGTATATGTAGCTTCACCAGAGCTGACCACTTGTTTACCATACAACACCAACATAGGAGTTGCTTAGTCACACGTGCTGTACAGTGCGTCCCAGAAAAAACGAAACCGAGAATTATTTATGTTTTATCATAACTTAATCACAATTATAATTAATAAATGACACATATTTGTAAAATTTTTGATCTTCCTCTTACATTTGATGCAACTCTAATGATGCATATTTTGCGCATGAGTACCAAAGAGAGGGTACCAAAAAATCATTCGGCGGGTGGTATCTGAAAGAGAAAATCACATTACCCAAAATTCAATTATCTGCCCTTTCATATGACACCTCAATCAGGAAAAATGAGCCAGGAATAACAAAGTCCTGTTTGTTTAAAGTAATGCTTGCATTTCTATGAATTTGGTTAAACGAATTCGTATTCACTAGTCGCCTGCCCTAGCAACAGAGTTGACACAAGACTTAACTCCGTTTCGTTGACGATCAGCCATGCACGAAGAAAACAAAAGACCCCCCCCCCCCCACTCAGTGTTATTTATGGTACGCACATGCGTGTTCCCAGCTGCACCCCCCCCCCCCTTCTCAGCAAAAGTCCGGTGTGTAAAGTCAATACGGGTAGATCTTATTTCTTTGTTATACGAGCCTTTTCAGAACCCCCCCCCCCCCCTTTCAGCAAAAGTCCGGTGTGTAAAGTCAATACGGGCAGATCTTTTTCTTTGTAACGAGCCGGGGATTTTGGGAACACGCATGCGGTACCTCCGTTCCCGGAGTAGGGGGGGGGGGATTGATGCATGGCTGATCGTCATCGAAACGGAGTTAAGTATTTTGTCAACTCTGTTTGTTGCTACGGCAGGTAGCCAGTGAAAACGAAATCGTTTAATAAAATTATGGAAATGCAAGCATTACTTTAAACACACAGAACTAAATCCTGGCTCATTTTTCCTGATTGAGGTGTCATATGAAAAGGCAAAAAATGATCTTTCTAGAAATGTGATTTTTCTCTTTGAAATTCAGATACCGCCCGCCAAATGACTTTTTGGTACTCTCTCTTCAAATTGTTTGTAATCACTCATGCGTGAAATACGCATCATATGACTTGCATCAATAAAAGAAGAGGATCCAAGCTTTACAAATATGTGTCATTTATTAATTATATTTGTGATTAAATTATGATAAAACGTCGATAGTTCTCGGTTTCGTTTTTTTCTTCTGGGACGCACTGTTTAGTATTATCAGGAGAAGAAAAGTAATGTTAGGTATTGTTTGAAAGAATGCAATTCTTTTGTGAGCATGTGCTGAGCTGGGGAAGTTACATACCACAATGACTGTCTCTTGTTAGCTCACTAATGATTGACAGATGATGTCACAAGAAGAATGAGATCTGGAGCATTTTTTTTAGGGTGGAGCTAAGAAGGTCTGAGAAAATTATTTTAAATATATTTAAAAATCTATGAAATATATTTAGATGTTTGAATAACAAATTATGAGTTGTATGCAGCCCTAATATCAAGAGGAATCAACTTATATTTTGATTTTTCCCGACCTTGAAGCCTTTGGATCCACCACTAATAATAGAAGTAAGTGCATATATCATAAAATTAGATAGTGGTTTCTCACCCTTCTATACCCCCGCCCATCCACATCCCCTCTCCCTGTCCCCTATCTGTCTCGAAACTACAACTAACCTTGTAGGTCTCGAACGATAGAGATACAAGTACTTTGCTTAAATGAGGACATATTAACGTTTAAGTGTTTGTTTTTGCTTGATGTTAATTTACTTTGGTTTGAAATCTCATTCTTTTAGTACGAGACGGAGGCAGAGATAAACACCGCACCAACATGCGTTGAAACTGCAGACGCAATGCCAACTGATACACCCAGAATACTGAAAACACACGTGGTGGTCCAAAGCTGGCTTCCTGAGGGACTCAAAGATGACCCCCAGGCCAAGGTTGTGTACGTGGCTAGGAATCCGAAGGATATGGCTGTTTCTTACTACCAATTCTGCCTGCTGTTCAAAAATCTTCCAAACTACACGTCGTGGGACGAGTTCTTTGAAGAGTTACTTGCTAGTAGAGGTATATAGCTCTCTCTGAAATACAACGTAGAGTATGTAAGATTATTTTAGGGCCTAGTTACATTACCTATTCTAATGCATGTCAACTATGCAATTTACCAACTCTTGAGGAGAGGAGACTAGCACTTTGTAGAAAATTCGCAAAATCCCTTTCAAATCACTCTATTTGTCAGACCTGGTTACCTAAGAAAAAAAAACACTAATATCACTCTTCGCCGTATTCCCATTTATCAACAATTTCAATTAAAAACAAAAAGATTTAAAAATAGCCCACTGTCATTTCTAGTTGACATACTCAATAAAAGTTGAAAAAAAAAGGAAAACAAAATTGTTTTATTTTGTACTTTTATCGTTATTGCAGGTATACCTAGTGCTAGTCTCCACCCCAAGCAGGCTGTTTAAAATGTACCTATTTTAATCTTGTTACCATGCTTGTATTGACTTTTATAGGACATTTGTAAACAATTACAGCTGTATTTCTGGAAACTTGTGCAATGTGTTTATGGATTTCAGTTACAAAATCTATGTCTTATTTTTGATATTGCTAGTTTTTTACATGTATATATTTAAAAGTGTTATCTATTGTGCCGAACATGTAAACATGAATATTCCAGCCAAGGCTGTCCTTCATGTAAAATTGTATTTGTATGAACATGTGTTTGCTATAATAAAAACCATTTTTGAATGAACTGAATTGAAAAAGCAACTCTGCTTTAATTGTTTTCCCCTCCGCATAGTCAGTCTGGTTTATCATCTTATTTTCCCTCTTCGTCACTTTACTTGTTATGTATGTATTCCTTTGTATTTCATAATGTACATGTTGTGTATATTCCCTTTTTTGTAATGGAATGTAGAAAAACAAACTAAATGAAATGTAAATCAACAATTTTCTATCATGTAGAAATATGCAGTTCGTATAAATCAAGGGTACATCAAGGATTGTGAATGTACGAGATATAATTCTATTTACTCTCATATAAGAAGTATCAAATAATGAATATACATGTACGCCAAAACATTGCCATACGAAATGTACGATGATGTTAATTAAAGCCCATCTGTACTAGTTTACAGGAGGGATTAGACCACCCTGCAAGGTCACTGACAGGTGGTTATCTCATCAAATCAGCTCTCACTTAACATAAGAAAAAGAGGATCATGGGGACCAATGGTCACCGATTAGGCATTGTTTGCTATACAGAGGGCGCAAGTAGCTATAAGTAGTGCAGTGGGGCTTTAAGATGACCATTACGTTAGTCACGGTGACATATGTTCCAGTGACAGTGGTTGAAGGGATTCTCCAGGTGATGTAGGCTATTAAATGGGGCCATTCAAGTCGATCGACAGCCCACGAGACCGCATTGTCAGTCTGGTGGGCTGCCGGGTTAATGGGCTGTCGGTCTCTGAGGCTCTCAGCTAAATTTGGGAATAGTCATCCGTCATTGTGAATTGAACTTTACAATTCTGTCATCTCCATATCTCATCCAGTTCCTGGCGGTTCTTGGTTTGACCACACCCTCTACTGGTGGAAGCTCAGGAATCATCCGAATGTTCTGTTTCTTACCTATGAAGACATGAAACAGGTAAGATATAAACGTTCTGTGTCAAACCCTATGAAGACAACGTGGGTTTCATGGAACCTCAGAAGGTTTCGAGAATGGCCGTGAGAATGGCATTTCATTCGCGTGTAATTTCAGTCTCTTCAATTTTCGGTCTCACTTGCCTTAGATTTCTTGGGCTGTATATCCATACTTCATCAGAGTATATAACAAAGAAACAGACAAGTTAAGAGGTGCATATATATATACTTGCACAGGGCAGAGTTACCTGAAAAGGGTTTGTCCATGGGGTCACAAGGAGTCGGGCGATTCGATAGCACCTAACAACAACAACAACAATAACAAATCAAAACATTTGTTCACTGGAATCCTGTGGAATGAACTCAAAATTATAATCGAATAGGGGAATTTTGTTTTTTATGAGAATAACTTTTTTTCTTTAGAAAGATTATGTAAGTGACACTGGGTACAATGATGAATTTTAAAAGGATTTTTCATCCATATAATCTCTCTTTAGGAGCTTCCTTGGTTTCAGGTGGAAAACAATAAACGAAATACAGATTAGAAACGTTGACAAATATGACAGATAGCTATTTTGATAATAATGTTCAAAGATATTTACTTCTCTACGCACACTTTCTCGACTGTGATAGGACTCAAGGAAAGCCGTAGTTCAGATCGCCGAGTTCATGGGAAAATCTTTATCAGACGACATCATTGACCGTATCGTCGATGCGTCAAGTTTCAGATTCATGAAGAAGAATAAAAGCGCGAACCCCGACTTCGCTTACGAGAGAGAAGTTGACACCACAAACAAGAAATCATTCATGCGGAAAGGTAAAGAGTCTTGGTCATGTCTACGCTCTGATATTCTTTGTCCCATTGTCTTATATTTCATACATCTTTCCCATTAAAGACATTGGTCCTCTTTCCAATTAGTCTTATGACACGTTGATCTTCTTACAAATTGGTCCTGTGGCATATTGCTTTTCCTTCCAATTGGTCATATGGCAAACTGTTCAACTATTCAACTATATTTTACGTTGGTAAAAATCTATATGCGTTGGTTCAGGACAAACAGTTGGAATATTATTTTATCACAATTTTGGCGACTTCTAAACGTTTAATTTCTTATCGTATGAATGTAAACTTTTTTATTTTTATTTTCTTTGTAGGGGTGGTCGGAGATTGGAAGAATTACTTCTCAGAAGATCAGAATCGTCGATTTGATCTTCTCTACCAAGAAAAGATGACAGGATCTGGACTCGAATTAAGATTTGAATAATCATGATCAGAGATGGTGATCCCAGGAAGCCCTCCTCAGGAAACTGTAAAGGAAAACTAATGACAAAAGGGGTAGCACATAAGGCTAAATGCGACAGCATACATTTTGTTCTAAAAGGCCCAATGGAAGGCAAAATTCCACTATTCACGAATGGCAAATCTTATTGCTCGGTTGCGACGCGCCCTCGCATATTTTTTTTTATCTTTGTCCTGTTATGACAAGAAAACACGGTCCCTGATCATGAATTTATCTTAACATCACTTTCTCATTCTATCTAAATTCATTATTGCGCTTTGATTCACACATAATTCACACATAATTGGCAAGACATTAATCTACATTTGCCACTCTCCACCGAGGTGAATTAAATGGGTACCCGGTAGGAAATCCTGTAGGCTGGAATGCTCCCTAGGGAATGGAAAAATGTGCATACATTGTGTGCGGGTAAGCCTGAATCCGATGACCGGAGTAATAATATATATGTAAAGCGCTTAGACACATCGTCGGATCGATGTATTGAGCGCTATATAAACACGGAATATTATTATCCTTATTATTAATAAAATTTGGAGTGGACTATTAGGCTATTATTATTATTATTATTATTATTGTATGCTTTCGCGCTTCACATGGCTGCTCAGTTACAGCCATGGTAGTGGTGTTCAATTTGGATTTAAATTATGGGATTTTAGCATGGGAAAATCCTTCTAAGACTTTAATTGACCGAATATCAATTTTGCAGAAGCGTGCATTAAGAATAATCCATAATGTCTACTTTCGTTCCCACACTAACCGCTTATTTTTACAAGACAAAATTCTAAAAAATTAATGATTCGAATTATTGGTACCTCGGTATCTTTATGTTCCAACTGATTAATAACGAGTTACCTCTCCCGATTTCCTCCATTTTCCAAAAAAATTACGAGATACATTCAATGTATGCTTAATGTAGTGCCTAAATTGCTTGGTCGAAAAATCTACCAGCATGAAAAAAACTATTCAACTCGAAAAGAAAAACATGTACGAGTGATACTTATCTATGAAAAATGAATAGATTCTCGTAAAATATATTCTTTGGTGTATCGAAATCAATCGCCCAACTGAATATTAAAATATTTTAAAAAAGAGGTGAGAGTGAGGGAAGAGATGAAGGAAAAGGAAAAGGATCGTGAGAGGATATAAAAAGATAGATTGTTCGAAAACGCTCTTCAAATATTATGTGAATCAGTGACATGGAAACAACGTAAGTCTCTAATGAAATCTGTTGCAAGAGGTGCATTAAACGATTATCGAAAAATGCGTTGGGATGATCAGATCTGCGTCCTTGATGTAGCGTACAGCGGAGAAGAACACGAAAGGTAGGAGTGACAGATAGAAGACATAATATGTGGAAAGAGACAGAGAGCGTATGTACATGTGTCCGTTCACTTAACAAATGCAAAATTATTATTGTATACGGTCACCTCTGCGTTTGCTATATTACTTTGATAAATCATTACATTCCGTCAAGATCTCAAAGCTCCAGATTTCTTGTTCTTTCTAAGCTCAATACTAAGCTGGGGGAACCTCTACTCAGGCAGGGCTTTCGCTGTGGAATGCTCTCCCTCGAAAGATTCTTAATTGCGGATCAATTGAAGTGCTTCAAAATAACTTTAAAACGTATCTGTTTAATTCGGCATATAATTAATTGCTATGTAATTGTTGTACTTTTTATCTTACTTCTGTTCCTTTGTTTATATAATCAACTGCTTTTATGTGATCTCTGTTTTGTTTTTGTGCGCCTTGAGAATTTGATTTGAAGTGAATTCGGCGCCTTATTATTATTTATTAGGGAGTTTTCGCAAACTCATTGCGGAAAGAGAATCTGCGGTTCGTGTGCAAAATCGAAAAGCTACTATAGTTACAGCAGGGTGACCGCTGAGGTACTGAAATCCAGAACGGGTTTTGGCCAAATCTACGGGCGTTATCAATGACGCCCCAAGTGAATCAAGTGCCTCGATACAAACTATTTCATTCACCTGATAATAATAATAGTATTAAAATAGACAGAATCCAATCTGCATACATTAGTTGTTGCCACACTTTAATACATGCAGTTGGCATTCTGACTATTGCGAATCCTACATAGGTGAATGAAATAATTTGTATTGAGGAACTTCACAAAGACTTATGTATTAAATTTGATTACATTACGAAATTGGCATATTCCCTGCCACGTAATACAGTACAGATGGGACTACACGACTAGCACAACTTGTCTCGACCAAGCCACAAAACGGCTTTTCATCAAATTTCAACAATTTATCATCACGTTTTAAAACAATTCATGTTATATCCATATTCATGTTGCTATGGTTCAGAAACAATAATCGGAAGAATAAAAACTCACAGAAGAGCCGTTCGTGTCAGGGGCGGATCTAGGGGGGGGGGGGGGTTAGAGGGTTTGCGACGGCCGTAAACCTGAGTGCTCTGCGTCGTAGAAGGTCTGTTCGCTGCTGAGCGAAAACTCGCTAGTAATTCATTCAGGACCAACATTTTGGAACGCGCTTAACAAGGAGATAATAGAATCCCCGTCGTTAAATTGTTTCAAGCGTAAGCTTAAACAGTCCTTTTTAAATTCATATGACCCACTTTGAAATTAAATTATTATGATATTCTACATTGTACATTCCGGCCTTCTCCTATACTGATGTTCCTATGCATGCGCGCCTGTTCTCGGGAGGCCCTGGGGCATGCAAACGTGCTTGGCTAGATGTACCGCGTCTTTGTTTTTCTTGCTGGGGTCATCGGCATGAATCGGTCATTAGGGACTTTTAGATTTGCTTGGACTGATACGTATGACGTCCATTCAAGGCAGTGCATTAAAAGGACGTCGACCGTAGCAATCCCCATTGTCTTCGTGCGAATCTAAAAGTTCCTATTGCTAGGTCGGACAACCCATGTGGCTTGTCCGGCCTGGCAATGGCTGCTGCTGTAAACTGGTTCATGCAGGTGATACTGCGGGGGGCGCATATTTTTTTACACAACTGTTTAGCCACTTCAGTCAAATATACTGTGCAAACGACTAGAGACAGAGTCTAGCATTACCCTTCGCAATTTTGTTGGATAATTGCTGTAGCTTTACATGTGTAGGGTTTACATAGTTTTACTCGTTATTTGTTTCGGGTTAAATTTATCATCTCTTCTCTTTCATTATGTATTTCTGTGTTCTCCTTCAATCTATCCTCTTCTCTTTTGTCATGTTTTTTTTTCTTCAATCTATCCTTTTTCTCCTTCGTTATATATTTCTTTGTTTTTCCTTCATCCCCCAGTTCTCGTTCGTTATGTATGTCTTTTGTTCGCCTTTATTCTAACCTCTACTCTTTTGTTTTATGTATTTCTTTGTTTCTCCTTCAATCTATCCTCTTCTCCTTCGTCATCTATTTCTTTGTTTTAATCTGATAGATTAAGTTTCTCCTTCTTTATGTATTTCCCTGTTTTTCCATAGTTTAGATCTATGATCCTCTTAGCTCTTCAATGATGTATTTCTGTGTTCTTCCTTTGACTTATCCTCTTCTCTTTCCTTATGTATTTCCTTTTTTTTCCCCTTCTCCATATCCTCTCCACTATCCTTGTTTTCCCCTTTCTATCATCTTCCCTTCTCTGGGTGTACGTGCTTGCACATACAGTGTAAGTGCGCTGACTCTTTCACCAGAGCAGTTCTTGGAATTGTTTTCGCGAAAATGGCTAAACAGTTGTTTAAACAAAATATGCGCCTGCGGGGGATCGAGGCATGGGGCGTGGCGCAGGTGGATGCGTTTGCGTGCCTTGGGGCTCTCTGTTAGCATGCGTGCGTGGGTTTGAATGCTGTTGAAAACAGGTTTGTGTCTGGGCTACGGCCTACATTATTGTAAACATTACTGGGGGGAGTGGCTATTATCTCTTAACTTTTATAGTATAGAGATATCGACTGCGTTGAGAGGCCTGGCTGTTTTTATAGGCTCAAGAGAACGTGCACATCCTGCCATGAACCCGAGGCGCGCCTGGGTTCTCGAGAGCCAACAGCCAGACCTCGAATACTAAAGCAGTTGATATGTCTTTTATATGCCGAATTGAAACAAAAATCTACCAAGAATTCTTACCTTATCCTTTTATTGAGTAAAGATTGGTTAAAACATCATGGAACATCTGAGACACTGATGATGATGATGATTCACAGCATTTGTATGGCGCCATATATCTGTTTCAAAAAACATTCAAAGGCGCGAAACACTGAACCTTGAACCTTGAAGAATCACTCTCCCAAAAGCGTGAACGCTGTCCTGGAGAGGGCTGTGCTGTGTTGCGTGCTGTTGGTGACGTGCTGTTGGTGACGTGCTGTTGGTGAATTGATGGTGTTCTCCGTGCACTATATATAATATGCAGGGTGCAGTGTGCAGGTGGTGCAGGTGTGTCCCTCGTTACAACATCTTCAGGGGCAGGGGCGGCGCCATAGTCTGTATGGCGGGTAGTGCCGCTCCCCTAAAGCCAAGAATTGTATTTGCAGTGACAGCGTTGCTTGGGAGAGTGTTCCAGACACGGACTGCTCTGGGGAAACATGCTGTACATGTAGCAGTTAACTCGGCAAAATGGTTGGGTGAATCTGAAGTTGTGCTTGATGTTGTGCTCGTTGCGGTCTGGTGATGCCAGTGATAAGTCGGATGTCAGGAGGCAAGGAGATCTGGACAAGTTTGTGGTGTACTTTGAAGAGCATCTCGCATTGATTGAGCAAGCGGCGGTGTTGTAGCGTGTCCCAGCCAAGAGATGATAGCATGGTGGTGACACTAGATTATCTCCTATAGTCATGGAGGACGAATCTGGCAGCTTGTCTCTGTATGCTCTCTATGAGTTTCATCTCCTTCTGGGTGTGTGGATTCCATGCACTTGAGGCATATTCCAACTGGGGTCGTACAAGCTGCTTGTATGCAATGTCCTTGACTTTCTGCTCACATTTCCCAAGGGCTCGACGTACAACTCCAAGAGTTCTGGAAGCTTTCGCTTGGATCTTCTGTGCATGGGTGTTCCAACTCAGATTGTTTGCCACTGTGACTCCGAGGTATTTATAGGTAGTAGCTTTGAGAACTGCTTTCCCATTGATGTTGAAATCAAAGGTCAATGGATGCCGCTTCAAAGAGATGCACATGTGGGCACATTTCTCCACATTGAATGACATATCCCAAAGGTCTGCCCATTCTGCCAGTGTGGAAAGATCCTGCTGTAAGGCTATGTAGTCATCTCTTGTGTGGATACTGCGGTACAAGACACAGTCATCAGCAAAGAGTCTTATTGATGATGATACGTCTTCACATATGTCATTGATGTACACAAGAAACAAGGCCGGACCAAGGACCGATCCCTGAGGGACCCCAGAGATGACATCCGTTGATGGCGATGAGGCTCCATTTACTGACATAGTTTGAGATCGGCCAGTCAGGAAGCCATGAATCCAGTTGATAGTTGATCCTTGGATTCCGTAGAACTTCAGCTTGTGAACTAGCTTTCGATGTGACACCTTGTCAAATGCCTTGCTGAAATCAAGGAAGATCGCGTCAGTTTGGTGCTGCTGGTTGATGTTGCTAGCCCAATCATTAACGGCTTCCACAAGCTGGGTTTCACAGGAATTACGCCCTTGCCGGAATCCGTGTTGATTGGGAGTGATGCTGTCATTTTCTGCCAGAAACTTGGACATGTGGCTCAGAATGATGTGCTCAAGGATCTTGCAGCAGATGCATGTGAGGGACACAGATCTGTAGTTAGATGGGTCACTTTTGTCTCCTGATTTGTAGATGCTTGCCACTCTAGCTCTCAGCCAATCCTTAGGTAGGACTCCATTATCGTACGACTGTTGGTAGAGGTGGGTAAGAAGAGGTGTGATATCATCTGCGTAATCCCTCAACATTCTGGCAGGTAGCTCATCAGGACCACTAGCCTTGTTGATCTTGAGTCCATTTAGTTCTTTGTTAACACCTGGGCTGCTGATGAGAAGGTTCTCAATTGGCTTGTATGGTGAGTGGCCCTTGTCAGGTAGTACCGATGTGTTATTGTCGTGAGTAAAGACTGAAGAAAATTGAGTATTCAGGGCGTTTGCTTTATCTTCATTAGTTGAGTACATTTTACCTTCAACCTTGAGTGTTGGAATACCAGCAGATTCTCTGTTTGTTAATCTTCGCAGGAAAAGTGAGTGAAAGTTTCAATCATTTGGGAATCGCAGACAAAAGCATTGTATCGTGTCCGCGTTCGCACAAAGACAATTTTAACACGTAAACCAATGGGGATCGCAGTATGAGGGCACTTTTCAAAAGACTATTGACTGGTACGCGGGTATGAGGGCACATTTAACAAGACTATTGACTGATAGGCGGGGCATGGCTAAAATCACGACTCCAATTTTGACCATTCAGATGGCTAGATTTCTAAAGTGAGGTATATGATATTTTCTAGAAAACTAGACTATTTCCCTTTATTTCTTAAAGTGACTCGGTAACATTTCCTCAGACTCTGAAAAAAAATTCCTAGATTTAGCTCATGCTGCAATCATAATTATAAACCTTTAGGTCAACCAGGAATTCCATGACTTTTACAAGCCGATCGCCTGTCTGATTACCAAGATATTTATGATTGAAAATCGAAATTTCACTTTTCGTTTTCCCAACGTATTTTTTTATAAAACTACAGTCTATTGGGGAAAATGAGTATGGTAAAACCGGTCACTCAAAGATTTTTTACTTTTTTGAGGCACTTCATGGTCGTTTTGAAGCGCAATTTTTGTTTAGGGCTTCAATATTACACCATATCACAGACACTGATACACGTAGATCCATGCATCTCACATTTAACGTTGTTAAACGATGCCTTTAAGTCAAAATATAAAGTGAAAATGGAATCATTTGAAGTATCACGATGAAATTGCATAGTGGTAGGCCTATTCGGGAATAAATATTACGTACGATCATTTATCTGAATATTTTCGTGTTACAAACTATTATAGTGTTATTGCAGTTGACCTAAAATATTTCATACAAATTCACTATACTTGTCCATATTTTAGGAGCAACGTTGTAACGCCCGTTATTGACGTATTAGACCAGTGGTGAAGAACGACTAAAGAAAATATCTAGCTGTGTGCAACAATGGCTTTGTATAATATAAATATGATACATAATAATGTATATAATGACGGATCGTTATTTACCCCTGTGAATCTGAAAGAGGCATTAATCACCTCTTAGCTGTGATCTGAAATGTGATAGAATACATATACATTTTGTGTAAAAATACATTTTGTTAGATAAAGAGAAAGTCGTGAAGATGGAATAAACAAGCATCAAGATAAAAGTCTGATCATGCCATTGATGGTCACGGTGGCCAGAACATCTTATTGAAATAACATGATTTCACACAGAGATCTCCCTGCATGTTCACTGACAGGTGGTTATCTCATCAAATAAGCTCTCAATTCATGGAGGATCATGGGGGACTGTTACACCCACAAATGTAATAACTCCCACAAATGTAATAACGCCCACAAATGTAATAACACTTTACCCACAAATGTAACAACACCCACAAATGTAATAACACTTTACCCACAAATGTAACAACACCCACAAATGTAACAACACCCACAAATGTAATAACACTTTACCCACAAATGTAATAATTTCACCCACAAATGTAATAACCACTTTACCCACAAATGTAATAAATTTGAAGTGATATTTTGAATCACCCACAAATGTAATAATGACTTTACCCACAAATGTAATAAATTTGAAGTGATATTTTGTCGAATTTGTTCAAAACTAAAACCCTGTAATAAAGCACCACCTAACCACCTAACTACCACCTAGCTAACTACCCCCGGACATCTACCCCCAGTCAACTACCCCCTCCCCGGACATCTACCCCCGGACATCTTACCCCATCAAACTACCCCTCCCCTTGGACAACTAACTCCCCCTCCAACTACCCCCCCGGACATCTACCCCCAAGCAAATTAAGATAGTTGGGGGTAGTTGCCCGGGGGTAGTTGGATAGGGGTAGATGTCCGGGGGTAGTTTTCAGGGTGGGGGTAGTTGGCTGGGGGTAGTTGGAAGGGGATAGTTGGATTGGGGGGGGGGGAATGTCCGGGGGTATTTGACGGGGGGTAGATGTTTGGGGGTAGTTGCCCGGGGATAGATGTCCGGGGGGTACTTGACTTGGGGTAGATGTCCGGGGGGGTATTTTCCGGGGTAGATGTGCAGGGGTAGTTAGCTGGGGGGGAGGGGGTTATCATTCTAGGGGGTAGTTAGCTGGGGGTAGTTGGCAGGGGGGTAGGTGTCCTAGATTCTCGATTAGAGATTATGTCTGACATTTCTTTCGGGGGAGTCCCCTCTCTCGTGGTTGTAGCTCCATGGTAATGAGCAGTGTCAGAACACTAAAGTTACAACAAAGTTATTTCGATTAGGATAAACTTTAGTTTTTGCTGTGTTTAGAAGATCTTCATTGAAAAAGATCGGACAACCAAAAACAAACTAACAATTATGCATTAAACGGGTTAATCCTCACGTAGTATATTACAGACCAATCATGTGTGATTCTTTGTCTACACTATAAGTGTATAAACCGTTGTAAAGAAAATTTATGTGTCATATGAGTGAACTATATATCATAAAATATGTTATCTCAGTGTTAAAGCAAATATCTGGAAACTACATGCCTCTATTGCTTTTTAAAATCACTAACATATTCATGTATTTATAATCGTTATACAAGTGTATGGTTTGTTTTGCATTTATGTCTTTAATCAGATTTCTGTTTAAGGTTGAAAAATGGCTCAAAAGTGGCTCAAAAACGCCAAACTCTTCAACAGAGATCAGGTAAAGGTTGTTAATATTCTGTATCTCATTGTATAATTAAAATAATTATTTCCTTTTGATCAGTCATACTTCATTTCAACTCCGTCTACTCTTAAAGCATCTGAAAAGTATTACTGAAAAACTTTTGGAGTTGTACGTGTTAAGTAGTTTTATATGGACGAATACTAAGTTACAGAAAGCCAGGTATTTTAGTATTTCGGCATCTTGTTCTCTTGTTTTTCCTGGCTTAGAAGAATTGTCATGTGTTAGGTTTTTTGCGTTTTATATCAAGTTCAGTTGATGTTATCAGGTTCAATATTGCCCAAATTATAACCTTGTTTGCTTGTAAAAGACATGTGAGTTACTCCACCTTTTTATACGTAATAATTATTTTGGTTCTGTTACCGTCTGTATATTAATGAAACAACCTCTTCATTCGTTTGGAATAAAATACTTTCTATCTTACAAAATCTATGTATCCATCATTGCATTTAATACTATAAAACCATAACCTCTGTAATTTACTCACATTGATTGAGAGAGTATACAGATATGTTATCAGTCAAAGGGTTCTGCAATCGTTCATTCAAAACATGCAAATATGTTTCGCGCGATCTCGTTATACAGCTATTTATGATTTGTTATATGAAAGTATGCGTTGTTATTTGCTTGTTAACCGATTATCATTTCAGACTTGTTCTTGTTTATATATCTGCTTGAGTGTTTTAGAAGTAGGGAAAACTGTAATATAAATGTGTTTTGTTTGTATTTGCCTTTGAATAAATTTCGTTCTCATGAATTCACACCGTGTACCGCGTACCAATTGGTAGTCTTCAGTATAAGTAATTGATATGTTCATCACATGAAGAAAGGTAATTTATTCACGCACTCATGAAAATATAACATCGCAATCCAACGTTTTAATGTCACTAATAGCGTACATATATATATATATATATATATATGTTACATATCGTGAACATATTTCATAATCACATGCATAAAACAATCAGCGTCAATATTTAAATACATTTAAGGTCACTTATTCAATTACTTTTTTTTCTACGAACATTGAATTTCAGGATATTTGTGGACGTTAGAATATTTACATGATTAAGAAATCGTCGACGGTCAACGAACCATCGAATCGGTCCCTCCTCTGTGTGTTATATATATGGACCATTTTGACTGATTCGTCAGTTCGTGTGACCGCCGACCAATCATTTATTTGTGACGTGTTGTATCCACATATGTAATAATGTAATTTATTTAAAAAAAAAAAAAAAGAGGAATAAGATGGTGGGTCTTAGTTTCGAAGATTTGTTTAAATTTCTATTTCCTTTGAAATAACCGGGTCTGGAGGAAAGACTACGCTCTATACCCATGTTATTCCACAGGAATGAGATGGTGAGGTCTTAGTTTGAAGATTTTTTTTTTTTTTAATAACCGAGTCTGAAGTAAAGACTACGTTCTCATCCCATGCTTTATTACCGGGTCTTAATTTGGAAGATGGAGGGGTCTTAGTTTAAAAGTTATTTTTGTTGTTTTGTTTTGTTTTGTTTTGTTTTTTGTTTGTTTTTTAACTTTTGAAAAACCGGGTCTGGAGGAAAGACTACGCTCAATACTTATGTTCTTTCACAGGAATAAGATGATGGGGTCTTAGTTTTTAAGATTTTTAAAAAGTTTTGAAATAACCGGGTCTGGAAGAAAAACTACGCTCTAAACCCATACTCTATTAGCGGGTCTTAGTTTGGAAGATGGTGCAGTCTTAATTTTGAAGATTTTTTAATTTTTTTGAAATAACCGCGTCTGGAGCAAAGACTGCGCGCTATACCCATGCTTTATTACAGGGTTTTAGTTTTAAATTCGACAAAATATCCCTTCAAATTTATTACATTTGTGGGTAAAGTCATTATTACATTTGTGGGTGATTCAAAATATCACTCCAAATTTATTACATTTGTGGGTAAAGTGGTTATTACATTTGTGGGTGAAATTATTACATTTGTGGGTAAAGTGTTATTACATTTGTGGGAGTTGTTACATTTGTGGGTAAAGTGTTATTACATTTGTGGGCGTTATTACATTTGTGGGAGTTATTATATTTGTGGGTGTAACAAGGGGGTGCCCTCAAAGGTAGGGAACATGCACACGCGTACCCTTAATAACACTGAGTGGGAGGGGGCCGGGCCAGATAGTATGATTTACGTTGTTTTGGTGCCAGTCATTAAAAAAGTTTGCTCAAGATTTGTTCTGATTATTGATATGATAATGATGTCAAATATAATACAAAAAAGATCATGTTATGATAATTAGATGTAAGGAACACCGTAGATTGGTATTCCCGGATTTGTATTTATGTGGAGCTATACTCAATGTCTGTACAGAGGTCATGTATCTTGGTCATTTCTTTACTGAGGACCTCACTGATGATAAAGATATTAGTCGACAGTGCTCAAGGTAATATGCTTGTTAGGAAATTTCATATGTGTTCTCCGGATGTGAAGGTGGCATTATTTAGGGTTTACTATACACCCGTGTACACTTCGCATTTGTGGTGTAATTTTAAGAAGAGTAGACTGCACAGGCTTACTGAGGCCTTTAATGATGCCATGAGAATGCTTCTTAGGGGACCTATATATTTGTGCTAGTCAAATGTGTGCTGAGTTAAATGTTCCAGTCTGTCCGGCTGTATTACGAAATCTCATGTATAAGTTCTTCCAGAGAGTGGATATCTCTGAGAAAGGTATTATAAAGATGTTAGTGAACCCCTCGTATAGTTGCCTTAAGTACACATCGGGCCTCTGGAAATGTTGGCTTAATAGCCTGCTGACACATGGGAATTGATCATATTGTGATGTTACCAAGGACTATCCAGTTGCTCATGGTTGCAGTATAGTCTGTTCTTGTTGTTTGTTATAATATATATTATTGTTCGTGTTAGTTGAGCCAAAATTGTAACAAGTTACAACTTCAATAGAGTGTTATACATGTACTTATTTAAATCTTACAGTAACAGTTATAGTTTAGAGTTAGATTGCTATACCTTTATCAATCTTACAGATACAGATTATATGTTGCAGTTTAGATTGTATATACGTAGTATAGTTTAGTTGTTATACTCTTTGTAAGATTTGATGTTATTATATACTCATCATGTTTATACTCCGCTCTTTTCCCTATATTCCTATGTAACATATGTTTTATGGACCTCTGTCTCGTGCAGCTGAGTCTGAAATAAAGTTCTGAATTGAATTGAATATATTTGTATAATAAATTCATAGTGCTTAAAGGGAAATCCAACCTTAATAGCAAGTAATTTAACAACTTCCCCATTTATTCCCCCCCCCCCCAAACAAAAAAATGACTACAATTTCATTTGTTTTCAAAGTTGATAACTCAGGAGGGCGTTTTCATTTTAGAGAACATGTAATGATACGCTCTCCATAATATACGTTGGGTAGTGCCTGAAGAGAGAAAATGCTTTTTTTTTTTAATCAGAAATTAATCTTTTTTTGGTACATGACAAATGGGAGAGTAGTCCATGCACCCTTCATAATCCACTGACCAAATTACCAATGCGAGATTTGCATGAATATAGTGATCTCATATTTCAAACTATTATGACTTCCTCATTATTGGTCGGATATATTACAGACCTCCGTCATTCTGGTTCTCCTATTTTCTTGCTTTCAGACAAATTAACTTATTACAAGGGTTGTGCTTTAAAGATACTATGTCCATTTTGCAACCAACATCAACTTTTGTAGAACTTTGCAGGAATTATGAATATGTCATGTATGTCCTATCTTTGAAATTTAAAAGTTAGCAGTGTCCTTATATTCAAATTATGCGAGGAAACCCGTTTACGTGCTAGATTTCACTGTCAGACACTATTGAGTGACTGACTGGATTTTTTTCTTCTTTGGTAATTAAAATGAGCTGTAAAGGGTACATGAGCATTTGTCTACATCAATAACCCGCTTCTTGTAATAGCCAACATTAAACTGATTTAATCTTTGCGCAGCAATAAAACGTACGACCATTCGGTACAATGGTCTGAAAATCAGACTATTACTTACTGGCTCTATAGCTCTTAAGTCGATTCGACAACAATTAGTCGTTATTTTCCCACTTAAAGACATTTTCAAGCCCCCCCTTTTTTTAGGGAAGTTCTAAATTAGTATCATCTTTCAAATGCCGTTGGAATTTAACCTTTTCACTTTTTGGGCCTGCAAATGGGACATAGTACCTTTAAAGGCATTGTTTAACAATGTTTCCACTTTTACATATCTGATATGCATAACCCTACGTGTTATCAGTGTCTGTGATATGGTGTAATATTGAAGCCCAAAACAAATTACGCTTCAAAATGATCATGAAGTGCTTCAAAAAAGTAAAAATCTTTGAGTGACCGGTTTTACCATACTCATTTTCCCCAGTGTTATATTTTGCTCTCGTTCTTTCTCTCTCTGTCTCTATGTCTCTCTGTCTCTCTCTCTTCCTCTCTGTCTCTCTTTATTGTTTGTCTGTTTGTTTGTTTTTAATCAGATTCATCCTGCATGCAATCGTTTTTCAGAGAGGGAAAGAGTAGACAGGAGAGGAGAGGAGAAGAAGGGAAAGAAGAAGGAGGAGAAGAAGCCGGAGAAGCATACGAAGCAGAAGAAGAAGAAGAGGGAGAAGAAGAAGAAGAAGAAGAAGATGAAGAAGGATAAGAGGAAGAGGAAGAAGAACAAGAAGAACAAGAACAAGAACAAGAACAAGAACAAGAACAAGAACAAGAAAAAGAAGAAGAAATAGAAGAAGCAGAAGATTTTGCTACCATAAATGATAACACTATTGTACCCGGTAATTCGACGCCATCGTTTGCCTGTTTTTTGTAATAAAATTTGCCAATTCAGTTTATATTATACAGAGACAATGATGAATGCACTTTTCGACAAAAGGTCGGAAAACAATTTTTACTGATTGCGCCATACAAGGAAACTAATTTAATTGTATATTAAACCCGACACCTCTATGTAATATTTACCCGCGAGACACATCAAACATAGAGGCTCACTAACATTTTAGCTTTTGTATTTTTTTCGTTTTATTTACTTTTATTCAAAAAATACTTTGAATACACATACAACCAAGATCGTCCACATGCAATACAACACATCTCCGTCTATGATATTTGGTTCATAATACATCATTGATTTCCGTGTATTATCACGCATTATGATTTTTGCTATTCAGTTGGGTTTCTTTTTCTCCTGAATAATTAAAAGGTTCAATTTTCTAGCAGAAGTAAGAAGTTAAGATGACACGTTTTATTCAAGGCACACGAAACCGATGACCCATAAGACCGAGAGCCCACGAAACCGACAAGCATACTATCGGTTCATCAGACCTTCAGACAATTGTTCGGTCTCGTGGGCCATCGGTCTCTTACATAGAATAGATAACACTGAAATAATTCATAGAAAACTCACTTAAAATACCAGCTTTGTCTCGCCATGATGATAACCTTTTATTCCTGAAAACATGGATTCGTACTTCAGCATCATAACTCAGCCAATGAATTCAATATAATGGTAATAGATGATTAAATTTCATTTTCATTATACATATTATATATATATATATATATACACACATGATAAGGAATATCACTTTTGGTCAAAATGGACATAAATAAATGATAACGTTTTATACAAACATGAATGACACATGTAATGTTTTATCAATTTATTTTTTTAAAGTACTAAGGTTTACATTATCTTAGCCAATCCCTAAAACACCAGCTTAAATTGTACAACACGAGGGGTTATGTTTCTGTCCATCCTTCGTAATGTTTTGAACATTCACGACCTCTTTTTACTACAAAATGAGCAAACAATATTCAAGTTGGACACAAATTACCCCCTCGTTGTGCATTTAGAAATAGAATGTTGTGCATCAAATCAGTTAGAGCCATGAGGGCGTTAGCATTGTTCTGGTTTTGAACAGATTGAGTTGTTTTTTTCCATTGGTGGCTTTAATCGATTTTGTATAGAAACGAACCCCTGCGCCATCCTCCTCCCTGAATATATCTAATCTAAAAATGTCACCATCGTGCTCATCGTGAGTGATTCTTGAAGTTCCATTTTTTCATATTAAGCTGCCATGATCGTTGACTGGTTCGTCCATTGCATTCCTGGACAGTGAGAGTAAAAGATTCGTCGTCATCATCGACCTCCAGATTCAAGCAGTCTTGAGCTCTGTTCTTGAGTTCACCCGTCTGGTTAGGTGTGGCAAGGAGAAAATAGATCCAGTGAAGCAAATTGTATTACTGGTTGATTTCATTTCGGATTCAATACATAACATGATGACATTGTGAAACAAAGTTCGAAAGATGTATTTTTGAAGATAATTGTTGTTTGTTCAAGGGAGTTGACATTAAAAATGTATTCTTTAGTGATTATAAAATGTTGGTCAAACTCTTCACATAGAATAGTGTATACGCGCCTTTTGATTTGTATTTTGGGGTCATAAAACATGATCATAAAGATTTGATGAAGATGTCAAGTCAGTTAGTATCAGTCATAGGTAATTCCAATACAAATTGTATACCCTTAGAAATCAACGATTCCTTAATACTCAGATGCAAGAAAGTAGTATTCATATCATAATGTTTTTATAGTAACTTGTATTTGCTCTTCGGTGTTCATCCAGATCTAAGTAACATGGTTGGAGCGAAAGCAATCATTTGTTCATGTTATGATTACGTTGTTTTTATTCCATGCCCTCAATGTGGCAGTTTATCCGGGGTCTATTGCTTTTTACATTTACAGAATTATTAACTTCAGTCCTTGACCAAATACTATACTTAACCAAAACCAAAATATTAAACCTAGCATAAAAACTCAATTGACACGCTTCACCTAACTAATGTTAAAAGTTCAGATGCTGGATCATGCAAATGTTCTTTCATGCATCATTTGCATTATTACTAGGTTGATACAAAAATCAGCTTGTGATCTAATCTTTCTCAGTCGCGTCAAACTTATTTTTGGTACATGTATATGTTTGTTAGATTAAATTAGTTGGCATGTCTTTAATTTTCTCTCATCTTGAATGAGACGATATAGTAATAATAATGATAATATTCCGGTTTGATATAGCGCTTTATAATACAATGTCTCTCAGCGCTTTACATAATAGTATTACCCCGGTCATTGGATTCAGAGCTTGCCGGCACACAATACATGATAGCAATTTTTATTGGGCATTCAAACGGCGTTAGGAGCTTAACACCCCCCCCCCCCCCCCCCGAAGTATTATTTTGGTTCGGTAATATGATGTAAGAAATCACGTTTGCCTTCCTCAGCTTGCTCGAGATGATAACTCCGCCTTGTCTGATACATGCAACTGCGCGCCTGACAATACCTCCACTGCCATTCTTTGCTTTTTAAAAAGTGTTAATAAGCTTGATCTATTTTGACCGATCCCGATCGACTTATGGTCATGCCTACATAAAAATAGAAATTGCTTTTCATGAATCATTTTCTGTGTTTGATGTCAATGACGACCAATGAACATCACGCAAAATTGAAAGACTTGTGGTTTCACGATTGTTCTAGAATATAATCCAGGGACAATTTTTTTGACATAGCAAGTGTATCTTTCTTTCATGAATGAATTTGTATTTTAAATATTGCTCACATTCTATTGATGAATAAAAATCAGTTGCACAAGTGTACAATGTGTTATAAAGACACCGCGCAAACATATGCAATGGATGCGAAATATCGGAGTTTCGAGATGCTTTTTATGCGGTCTTGAATTAAACTCTGCGCGAAGTGGATTCGGATGCACGCCATCTGCGATGACATTGGGATAAGACAGTTTTCATTGGTCAGCACGAACTCAGAGTAACAAACCTTCTATACAAACTTCCGTATCAGTAACCAAAAGTTCAAAAGTATTTTGTCACTTTGATCTCTTACTTCACAACAGGTTTTCCTTTTTTCTGTTTTTTTCTCTTTCACTACGATCGGATAAATGAATTGATCTTAAAGGGAAATCCTACCTTGATAGCAAACTTGTCTAGAATAAAGCAGAAAATCAGAGAAATATGCTGAGGAAAATTTGAATGAAATCGGACGAAAAAATGTGAAAGTTACGAATTTTGAAAGTTGCAATTACTATAGATATGGGCTGAATTTATAATGTCTATGTAATGTAGAGTGGCGTACAACTTTCCCATTTGCTCCAATACACAAAAGGACTAACATTTCAACTTGTCAATGTATGCCTCGGGATGGTCTGTTCTTTTTAGAAGACCTGTAATAATGTACTCTCCCTGAAATTCTTTGAGTAGTGCCCCGAGGGTGAAGGCACTTGGAAGAAAAAACAGAAATAAGGGATATTTTTGTACGCGACAAACGGGAGAGTAATCCGTCACTACGTCACAATCCACTGACAAAATTGCCGATTTGAGATTCACACAGCTGTAGTGATCTCATAATTCAAACACTCATACATTTCTTAAAGGGTCTTGGTAACATTGTTCAGATGAGAGAAAATGGTGCAAAGGTATAGTGACAATAATACAATAGTATAGTACAATTACAGATAATCTGAAAGTTTTAGTGAAAACAGACCAAAATTGGGAAAAAAACTGATCTGATCGATTCCTTAATTCTCCCAACTATATTATTACAATTTAATTACATTTTAGGTGAATGTAAATCGTCACAAAGCAATGAATTAGCTCTATATACCGTTCCAGACATTTGAGTGTTGAAAGATTTGTAAAAGCCTGTCTCGTGTCTTATTTTCATGGAAAAACGGTTGGTAAAATTCAAAAATGGATGGGAGAATTTACTGTTAAAGGGTGATGTACACTGACGCCTTCAAACAAAAACATAAATATCTTTGTGGTTTGAGAATCTTTTCAGGTTTTTTTAATGTTAGAGGGTTAATACAGTAGAAAGAATATAATAAGTAACATTTCAAACAAAAATTACGCACTGTTTTCATCAATCTTCAACAATGTTACTGAGTCACTTTAATATTGGTCTGATTTATTTCAAACTTTCGCCATTCTGTTTCTCTGATTTTTATGCTTTCATTCAAATTATTATTATTATTATTATTTTTATTATTATTATTTATTCGGCATTTCAAAATACAAGAACAATACAGAGTAATATGCAAATTACAGCAATTACAGGAACATATATAATATACATGATAAAGAAAGGACCTGAATCAGAGATGATGGGGCTGCCTGGGTTTGGAAAAGGTTAACTAAATTACCATGACCCACAGGTCTTCCTTCCCACACCCCTTCAACTCCATCCAGGTCAGGATAAGAAAATCCAAAGAAAACATATTATATAAATTAACAGTGTATAACTGGAAACTGGCAACACACTTGGTGTAATAAATGTAACATGAATGTCTCAAGCAATATAACATTCAAACTGATCATTTAAACATGTATAATAATTCAAATATAGAACATATGAAAGTTTGAAAGAGATACTGCAGAATTCACTCATAAAAGTCACAAATATAACTCCAACTTTGTCCAGGTAAGTCAGTGGTATATACTCCAACACATGACAGAACATATGTGTCGCCAATACAGTTACACCAATAAAAAGAGGGTAAAGATCGGAGAGAGGTTTGAGGGGCCACCTGACGCGCACACACTCATTCAACAGAATCTGTATTAGAAGGGTTGGATTGGATTGCCCTTTAATGTTAATGGTGTATTAAGAGACTGATAAACAGGGTGCAATGGGGAGTAATTTGACCTTGTTTTAAAGTTAGAAAAGAAGACCTGCGTTTCGTAGTCTAGTACCAAGGAGGTAATAACTCTTTGGTCTTACTGGAGGTTTTATCAATTATTTTTCTGTCCAGTCTAATGACGAATCGGGCGCACCGTGCCGTGTGCTCCTGCGGTAATAAGGCGAGGTTCTGATGTATATTTACTTGTGTTATAGGCCTTCGTAAGAATGTATTTTAAAATTGGAAAATAAGTTGCTATTAGGTGCGCTTTCGTTCTCACATGAATTAAGAAGGGTTCATTTCATTTCATTTCAAATCTCCTTTACTGCTGACCCCTAAGTCACATGAACTGGGTTTTTTTCTTCGTCGTTCTTCAGAAAATTTGACAGAGTAGAGAGAATGTCAGAAGAATCGTTCTCTTTTTAGCTCTTTCTTTTCGTTCGGTATTATTGAGCATGCTTTTTCCATTAGCAGAAAAAATCTTTGAAATTGTATTTGAATTATGTTTTTTTTACCTCTCTCTCGATTTGAAGGAAGGTGAGCAGACAAATGACAGGAAAGGCAGTTCCCAAACTTTCCCTCATTTACGAAATATAGGCCAACCATAATGCACATTTTACGATGTTTTAAAACATGTATTCTCGATTCTATTTTTCTTGATTATATTGTTGACTTCTTTATTTAAATTTCTCCATTCTCACTATCCCTCGGCTAGCTGTTACTTTAAAATGATTTTCCACTTTATTCAAGTAATTCGCTAGACCTACTGCAAGCAAAGGCTCGTAGGTATTCAATCTCTTCGGTGGGAAAAATATTTCTTTATGATACAATTATGTATTGTACAATAATGTTACAGAAGAATTGTATTATGTGAAAATGCATTACTCGCGAAACCACGAAAGCAATTTTGTCAGTGACAAGGGCATACTGGCTCACCTCATTTTACTTAGATAATGTTGGAGCGCCATGAGGAGATTGAAAGGCGATACGTGCGCTATATAACAACCCATTAGTATTATTATTATTATAATCTGACTTGACACGCGTAGCAATCATAAATGCCTCTCTATACATGTAAGTGTCAATATACCTGTCATGGATGTATAGCGCGGACAAAATGAGGTTTCAGGTAATATTTAAATAGAGACCAATATATGTTATGCGAGTATCCATCTAATTAGAAGGACGGAGTCTAACACGATCTTCCTCTGGTCACAAGTATCACAAAATGATACAGTCAACTTAATCAACACTACTGGTCAAGATACAAGAGTGTGTTGGTCTTGACGAGGAAGGAAACTACTTTGATTATACACGTACAAACCAATTTGTGTATAAACCAGAATTATTGTGCTGTTTCTAAATGTTTTGGACGATGTTAAACTGCGATAAAAGAGTAAGTCCTGAACTTTTGTTTGCATATACTGTCTCCTCACAGGGTATTTGTGAATGCTGAAGAATTTAACGTTCCTTCTATATAAAAGAATACCCGAAAGACTGTTATCTTCAACCTGTTACAACTTTTATGCCTAATCGTCCAAACGAAGACAATGGCTCGCTGGATTAACAAAAACGCAACTTTAATAACAGGAGTCGTTATTGTCACTGCTTTTATGCCATTTTCGACGGTTTTGGAAGAAGACAATTATCAAGCATCCGATGCGACCGCAGTTCCTTGGGTCTGGTTACCCATGGAGTGGTCCTGGTGGGTCATTGCTCAACTGTTCGCTGCCATACTAGGAATGTGTGGAAACCTTCTGGTGATGTTGGTGTTGTTCAACAAAGCTAGAGCCCGTCGGTCAACTGATACTCTAATCGGAGCCCTGGCTTTCGCTGACTTCTTGACCTCTGTATTCTTCATACCACATCCGCAGATTGCTACTCTACCAAGTGATACGTGGCTGGCTCAGGTCTACTGTCGTATCATTCATAAATCCCTAATCATGTGGGTAGCCGTTAAGGCTTCCGTCTTTACATTGACTGCCATCTCTCTGGAACGTTACCTTGCCATCGCACATCCTTTCTTCTTCTTAAGAAATGTCAACCCTGCTCGCACCTCCATGTGCATCTTCATTATATGGGTCGCTGCAATTGCAATGGATAGCTACCTGGTTGTTGTAGGGTATGTAGCTGGGAATACATGTGTCATTATCTCCACATCTCAAAGTGCTGATTTCGCGATTGGTCTTTCTGTTTTCATCGTGGAATTTGTTCTCCCGGTGATTTTAATGATCTTAGCACAGATCATGACAGCAGTTTTCCTTCACCGGCAATCACTTCAATTCCAGGAGGGTAACTCTAACAGCGATCGATCAAATGCTAACATGAACCATATCGTCGCTAGAAAACGCGTCATTCAGATGCTTTTCTTGGTCACGACGGTGTTTGTCCTCTGCTGGGGACCGGCTCAAATCTTCTATCTGATGCTCTACCTCAGACTTCTAGACATTTCGCATTTACATGGTCTTCTTCATCGGTCCCTGGTCGTTCTCGCGTTTGCCAACTCCTTTGCGAATATTTTCACATATACCATTCGTTACCCTCAATTTCGTCAGGCCATGTGCGATATGTTTCGGAGTGATTCAAAAATAAAAGCTTCACTCTTTGAGAAAGTCACTGCAAAAGATCCAAGGAGGTCTACAAGGTCTCCATCAAATGTTTAAGGTGTCCGTGCTGATAATCATAAAGATGCACTTAGGTTGAACCTGGTCTAACGTAGTCCATTGATAAAATAAAAAGCCCTATGTTCTCTCTTTATTCTGTGCTAGTTGTAATTCAGTCAAAATATCAATTAACGAAATGAATCCAGATATGTAATCAATATCAGAGATTGATTCATCTATATACGAAATCTACAAACAATCATTGTTTTCATAACTGGTAGATTCAGGCTATTAAATAAGAATGATGCTGTTTACAAATTAAAACAATTTGCTCTGTTTTTATTGGGGTAAAATAAAATATTTGTATTATATAAAAATATGGAATTTGTTTCTTTTTTCTTTACAGTTTACACGGTCTAATAGACATTCGTTTAAATGTATGAAAACATGAAACATAATTTTTTTGTTTTTGTTTTGGGGTTCATCATTTTTTAGACTTTCAAAACATTATTATTATTATTATTATTATTATAGTTTTATTTAAACAGGGTAGTCTTATTTCAGATCCCTTTCTGGACCTGCTCTCTCAGAGAGCCTTGCAGTCACCTAACAAACATGTACAATCAAAACATGAATTCAAAACATTCATACAAAGTTAAAAATATACATGGCATATACAATCAATTCAACACACATTAACAATTATAAGAAAGAAAAAAAAAAGAAATGTGATTAATGAAGGTCAAATTAACGTGAAAAGATGTTTACAAGGGAAACTGCCAAGTTTTAACATACTTTTTAAAACTTTGCAAAGACTTACAATTTTGGATGTTACAGGGTAAATTATTATATAATTTAGCCCCTGAGATTGCTAAAGTTTTCATTTTAAAATCTGTTTTACATTTTTGAATAAATAATGGACTGTTTAGAGCATAACGAGTATAATATAATACTGGTCTTTTATTATAAATTGGAGTTACATATGGTGGTGATAGGTCGTTGATGATTTTAAAAATTAAGATGCATTTATGATATTTTATTCTTTCCTCTACTGACTGCCATTTCAATGTATTCATTAAAATATTTTGGAGTGTAAATATTCGGCACGAAGTACTAATCGTGCATATCGATTTTGTAATTTTTGCAACTTTGTTAGAGTTTGTTTTGAAGTATTTCCCCATACTGAATTACAGTAGTTTAAATGCTGTAGGATAAGAGAAAAGTATAATGTAATCAAATTCTTGTCTTACATTTAGCGACCATGTTAGAAATTTGTCTAGTGTTACAACTAGATATGTCATACTTTCGACTGAGTCGAGTACATTATCACTATAATGAATATAAATATTATTATTTTGAAATTTTCTTTTAGAACCAAAATGTATTGTTTTGGTTTCAATTGCATTTAAAACATTCCATTATATTGGAACCATTTCACTGATACTGGAAAAGTTTTTTTGGAGATTGCATTCACAAAATCTATAATCCTTTCCATGATGAAAAACTGCCGTGTCATCTGCATATAAGGAAATCTTTGTCTTAGAATGGATTTGCAGATTACAAATAGCATTCACAAAGAGGCAAAAATTAATGGCCTTAGTATTGAACCTTGTGGAATTCCTGATTTCACAGTTAGAAAATTACTCTTCGTCCCTTGCAAGAATACACATTGTTGCCTAATGGATAGTTATGACTCGAACCACTTAAAGTGACTTAGTAACATTGTTGAAGGTTGATGAAAAAAATTGCTTAATTTTTGTTTAAAATGTTACTTACTATATTCCTTCTACTGTACTAACCCTCTGACAGGCAAAAAATCCTGAAAAAAATCTCAAACCACGAAGTTATCTATGGTTTTCTTTGAAGGCGTCGATGTGAGGCACCCTCTAACAGTGATTAACAGTAAATTCTCCCAACCATTTTTGAATTTTCCCAACCGTTTTTCCATGAAAAAAAGACATAAAACAGGCTATAAAAAATCTGTCAACACTTAAATGTCTGGAATGGAATGTAGAGCCATTTTATTTCTTTGTGAGATTTCCATTCACCTTAAATGTAATTAAATTGTTCTATAGATCTAGATCTAGACCTAGTTGGGAGAATTAAGGAATCGATCAGATCAGTTTTTCCCAATTTGTACCATGAATAATGGTCCGTTTTCACTCAAATGTTCAGATTATCTTTAATTGTACATCTAGCATTGAAGTCACTACCTTAGAACCACTACCTCTCATCTGAACAATGTTACCAAGTCCCTTTAAGTTCAACTCCCCCAATACCATACAATAACATTTTCTGAAGAATCAGGTGATGTGGTATAACGACAAACGCCTATTTCAGGTCAAGAAAAATAGCTCGAGTGACCAGACCTTTGTCCATATTATCAAATTTACCTTCGACTATTTCAGTCAAGCATGTTAGAGTTGAATGCACGGGCCTAACCCTGATTGACGTTCACTTAACAAAGAATGGTTGTTTAAGTAAGTATATACCTGGTTGTGTACAGCCTTCTCAAATATCTTTGAAATTGTGGGGAGAACAGAAATAGGTCGGTAGTTAGTTAATTCCATTTTGTTTCCACCTTTATGAATAGGGGTTATTTTAGCGACCTTGAATTTATGAGGAACGTACCTTTCTGACAATGAACAATTGAACAATACTGTTAAGACTCTTGCAATGTGTGGGGCAGCTATTTTAAGTAGCTTTGAAGGAATATCACCAATACCAACTGCTTTTGAAACATCAAGCTTGAGTAGTTTTTTTAATACAAAACATTCTTCGATATCTGTATATTTGAAGTTATGTTCTGTTTGCGGTAATGTTTGCAATGCATTTATATTGAGATGAGAACCATTCGCTCCTGTTAATTGGCTTTGAATATTATTAAAACTTTCATTAAACAATTCTGCTACCTTTCCTTTGTCTGCTACCATTTGGTCATTTACAAGAATTTTGTATTCAGAATTGGCATCTTTCTTTGGGAGTAAATTTGTGAGTACTTTCCAGGATTTGTTCATATCATTACCATTTTCAATGCAAAGATTCTTATAATATTGTTTCTTAACTTCTTGTTCAGTGCATTTGCCCTATTTCTAAATTCTTTAAACTTTTCCCAGTAGTCTGTAGTTCTGTGTTTATCAAATTTGCGTTTAAAATAATTCCTATCTCTTGCGATACATGAATATTCGTTGGTAATCCAAGGTGATCCCCTAGAACGTTTCTTACTGTGACATAAGATCACGAATGTCTTTGAATTTACATTTGAAAATATTTCACATATTCTCAACATTTTGATCGCTTAAGTACAAATTATCCCAGTTGATATCTTTAACATCATTTTTAAAAGAATTTTCATTAAAGTTTCTAAATGAACGGTAGGTACTCACAGAACATATAGAGGGGGGGGGGGTGGATTTTCTTTCAATGCAAGGTAAATCAATAAATGATCACTTACACCGATAGACTGTGTGCCCCTCTCCAGTGATTTCAAATTATTTGACACAAGAATTAGGTCAATAAGGGTTTTACTATTAACGGTTATACGTGTAGAGGTCCTTATCAGCTGTGACAAATGCATATTGTCACACAGATCATTTATCTGCTTTGAAATCACCTAATATCATAATATCATTTTATAGCGAACATATATTTTCTAATTTAATTTTTAGGTTATTGAACGATGCACTACCACTGTTAATTGGACACGCACAATTGTTGGCATAAACATATTTGCAATCGAGCTGGTTTGACATGTATAAAACACACGCTATGATGTCCGGAAATAAAAATGTGTCAATACAATTAAGAGCGCATGAAATAATACAAGCAAATATTTGATGAATTTTTCAAGTTGAATGATGATGTGGGGAGGATGTGCAAATATGTAGGAGTGGAAAGTTCAAAGACATTAAAGATAATAGAAAGTTTTGGGAAATTTTGAAATTGGGTGGATAGTGATTCTTTACCATTTTAATATATTTGGATGCCCCTGTGGATGTATTATAAGCACTAACAAAATTAGCCCCTCAAACACTTCTGCTTTCGAGAATAATTGAATATAACAATTTACCGGTGCTCCCGGTAAATTTTGATAAATTGCAAACAGCGCCTATACGGCCGTACAATGGTAGCTGCGACCATTCAAATCTCAGAATATGTAGTTGTGATATATAATTTCCAACGGGAAGAGCTAATCGGTCGATATTAGTCAAGAAACATTGTTTTATAGCTATACAACATAAAGAGTTTATTATTTACTATTTCAAAACTTTAGACTCGTTTTCAACCGCGACAACGATCACTTAATATTGTTGAATCGTATTTGCTTCCATTATGTTCATTTGAACCAAATTCATGACCCCATACCAAAACTTTGTATTACCTTTAAGAATATTGAACTAAACACACTTAATTTCTACCACGTCTACTGTTATTGATTGATTTGATCTTATACAAGAATGTGTTGACGCGAAAAGGTAGCGATAATATATCTGTTTTTGGAATCAAACCAGAAACAGATCACCCTGATACTGGAATGACGTCTGTCCATAGCGCTTAAAACCTGCCGAATACAGTCGAATGTATAAATGTGGGTCGGTATTACCATCATGCCCGTTGCAAACGAGACACGGGGCGTCATTGGCTGACGTAGCAGTGCGTCAGTGAATGGCGCGGTCTTTGACGCACCATGTGAGAGTGATCTCGTTGAAGGTGAATGCAAGGGGAACATTGCAAAATAGTGTTGTGTCTAGTTATAAGTACAGGCATTATTATTACTTCACGTCTTACTCCCACATTGAATTTCCTGATTACTTCTAAATTCATCGTCTCTCTCCCGTGAGTGTTAACTAATATGCATTTTCAATGGCATTAATCTTCTCCTTTCCATAACAACAATAGGATTTCTGGTCAACGTGGAATACTCTTTCTAACATAACCCTGATGCTAATGAATAAAGTGACATTTGCTGCAGACCATTAGGCTACCCCAAATGGCATGCGTAAAACACTCCCGATAGAGAGATTATGGAATATTATGCCAATAATGACATTCTAAAATGTTTTAGCAGGGCGACTGTAATCTTACTTAAAACGTGACTGTTTGAAGGGTTAATGTGCGCCGTGTGAAGGTGTGCTTGAAGCGTCAAGATCGCTGGAAATTCGAATGTTTCCCTATCTGCTATTCTTTCTTCTCCTCGTTTTAGATTTCTGTATTTTTCTTTATTCTTCTCCTTCGTCTCTTTTAATTTCTCTGGTTTTCTTTCCTTGCTCTCTCTCTCTCTCTCTCTCTCTCTCTTCTCTTCTCTATTTCCCTCTTCCTTCTCTCTTGATACACACGTTACTCTACCCTACACCTATTTTAGTACAAAGGAGTTTCCCCAAAATACACGGTATTATCTTAGAGTTGAAGAGTCACCACACGTAGTTTGTTGAAAATTACTTTAGCACGGTATTTCTTATCAATATAACTGTTATTTCCTTCACAGATAACTAGTTAATGAATGTTAGCGATAGCCGATGAATGTCATTGGGTCGGAAATATTAAATTTGGTGTAATTGTTGTGTATTATAGCAGCATACGCTATTAAATTACCGAAGATTATACAACATCTTGTTTCTAGAATCGTATTTCAAGAGTCGTCGGTAGATATGCAGTGACTAAGTACCTTTTTGTTTGTTTCTTTGTTGTTTTTGTTTGTTTTTAGCTAAGTTTTAATATTCTTAATCGAACTTATGGCGTGGCTTTCTATCTTTTTATTGAATCTCCATTATCCATTAAGTCAACTTATTCCACGAAATGCTGAAACTGATATTATACAAAATTACGATTCGATTCATTAAAAACGTCTAAATATATTTTCTAGTTCAGTGAGACTCAATATCATTAATGTTATGCTGGCATGATACTTAACGAGAGGCCTTGGTAAAATGATTACGATCAGGATGCTGATTATGATGACCGGATTTCGCAGGCAATGTTGATATTCATAATTATTCCTTTATATATATATTTATATCCTGCATCAAAAATTGATTGGTTGAGAGCGTTACACGTGACCAGAAATATTTCAAATATTTTAAGGTTACTCTGTAAAAGTACTATTTGGGAGTAGAAGTACCATTTGAGAGTTGAAAATGTTATATTATCATTTTTTAGAATTATCTTTGTTGGCGGGGAGGGAATGCATGATGCAGAATATAAAACAAGTACACCCTGCCTTCTTTTCGAGGTACTGGTTAAAACTATGGGCCTCGGGCCCTCGGTGACTCCAATAGTACCATTTACTTCGGGGCTGCGCCCCTCAGCAAATAGTCATCTCTTGCCCATAGTTTCAACCAGAACCTCTCAAGACAGTGAATTGTGTTTTAATATAAGGATTTGTTTAATTGTGTACATAGTACGGTGCAGGATGTTACTAATGTTTACTTTAATGTAAAAATGGTTATCTCTGCCTTCTTTTCGAGGTACTGGTTAAAAATATTGGCCTCGGTGACAGTCTGTCCAGAGAGTGGATGTCTCTGAGAAAGGTATTATAAAGGTGTCAGTGAACCCCTCGTATAGTTGCCTTAGGTATACATCGGGTCTCTGGAAATGTTGGCTTAATAGTCTGCTGACACATGGGAATTGATCATATTGTCATGTTACCAAGGAGGATATTACAAACTCTTTGGTGTTACCAAGGACTATCCAGTTTCTCATGGTTGCAGTATAGTCTGTTCTTGTTGTTTCTTATAATATATATTACTAGTATATTGTTCGGGTTAGTTGAGCCGAGATTGTTACAAGTTACAACTTCAATAGATTGTTATACATGTACTTATTTTAATCTTACAGTTACAGTTACATGCAGTTTAGAGTTAGATTGCTATACTTTTATCATTCTTACATATAAAGATGATATGTTGCAGTTTAGATTGTATATACGTAGTAAAGTTTAGTTGTTATGCTCTTTGTAAGATTTGATGTTATTATATACTCATCATGTTTATACTCCGCTCTTTTCCCTATATTCCTATGTAACATATATTTTATGGACCTCTGTCTTGTGCAGCTGAGTCTAAAATAAAGTTTTGAATTGAATTGAATATATTTGTATAATGTATACATGTACATAGTCATTAAAGGGAAATTCAACTTTAATAGCAAACTAATTTAACAACATTCCCATTTATTCCCCCCCCCCTCCCCCCCCCCCCCCCCCCAATGACTACAATGTCATTTGTTTTCAAAGTTGATAACTCAGGAGGGCCTTTTCATTTTAGAGAACCTGTAATGATACGCTCTCCATAATATACGTTGAGTAGTGCCTGAAGAGAGGAAATGCTTAGAAGAAGAAAAACAGAACTTAATTATATTTTTGTACATGACAAACGGGAGAGTAGTCCATGCATCCGTCATAATCCACTGACCAAATTACCAATGCGAGATTTGCATGAATATAGTGATCTCATATTTCAAACTATTATGACTTCCTCATTATTGGTCGGATATATTACAGACCTCCGTCATTCTGGTTCTCCTATTTTTTGCTTTCAGACAAATTAACTTATTACAAGGGTTGTGCTTTAATTAAAGGCATTGTTTAACAATGTTTCCAGTTTTACGAATCTGAGATGCATGGCCCTACGTGTTATCAGTGTCTGTGATATGGTGGAATATTGAAGCCAAAATAAAAATTGCGCTTCAAAATGATCATGAAGTATATCAAAAAAGTAAAAATCTTTGAGTGACCAGTTTTACCATACTCATTTTCCCCAATAGACTGTAGTGTTATAATAGCTGTTCAAAACCGTTGAGAAAACGGTTTCCGAAATTTCGAATTCCAATCATAAATATCTTGATAATCAAACATGCGTTTGGCTTGTAAAAAGGTTTATAATTGCAGCATGAGCTATTCCACGATTTTGTTTAGAATCAGAGGCAAAGTTACCTAATACCTTTCAGTTGTTTCGTTTACAATAGAGCAGGACCCCGTCTTATGAATAGTTCCGATTGATCCAAATCAATCGCAAGTTTGCAGTCTTCATCCTTTATGTACATAGTTGAGATTGCTATCGATCGCAAATACGCTGCGATTAATTGCAACTGTTTATAAGACGGGGCCCTGATCTATATTATTTTGATATGCTTTACCTATGTTCTAACTAGTTTTGATAATGTTTTGCCTATATACTCTATGAATGTAGGCTTACGGGATGTACGGTCTAAATCTTGAAAGATACCTTAACAGAACAATTAAAATCACTATTTCAGCGTGAATTCTACTATGTAACAACAAGTATACCGTATCGAAAATAATATCTCTAGTGATATTCGTTTGTCTCGCAATGTGGTCAATAAGGAATCTAAAATATCACGACGTTTCGTATGCTACTGCGATACTTCGTCAGGTGATAAAAACTACTGTAAGCAAGGGTCTTTTATACTCTACGGGAGGACCGTGCGGAGCGGTCCATAATTCGATCGATAATTGGAACAATAACGCACAATGCCTATTGGTCGACGCACACGGTGATCGACCAATCACCAGGCCGCTGGATTCGGCCGCTGGTTCGGCTAATGCACCAGGCCTATTGGCCGACGCATACGCTACTCAGCCAATCAACGGGCCGCTGGATCGGACCGTCTGCTGAATGGAATCGACCGGTGTTGGCTGGCGGAACGGCGAGTGTCATGGCAGCGTATCGTCCGCATCCAAAATTCGGGGATATCGATCCCGTTGTCTCTGTTGAAATTATTAGGATTGAGACGGATATTGATAGCTTCTTTCACCCTCCGTGTATACCAATGCCTTTCCTGGGAAAGGCACTGAACCCCGACCCAGTCTGGTTGATGCTGGTTATCCCAAGCATGTTCGGCTACGGCTGAGTTGTCAGTTCGACGGAGTCTGACGTCCCTCTTATGCTCAGTGATTCTTTCTTTTATCGGACGGGCAGTTTCACCCATATCGGTGAAGAGAGGTCTAGTGAAATGTCTATTTGACAGAGCTTCACGCATTGTGACAAGTCCACTACAGCCATGCAAAGAACGACCCGTGTTCGCAGCGCCCTGAGTCTCAACGGTTACCCACGCCGTTTTATACACAATACCAAGAATAGATCGTCGGAACCCAGGGATCAGAAGGTATACAAGACTTTTACAGTCTTGCCGTACATTGATGGGGTCTCCCAACAACTCAAGCGCCGCCTAGAGAGCCATGGCATTCGAACGGTTTTCAGATCAGATACCACCCTACGTCAACAACTTACACGCCCCAAGGATCCAATTCCTCCACATAGACGGGACGGCATTGTGTACAACATCCCTTGTAAAGGATGTGATAGATCCTACATCGGTGAAACTGCCCGTCCGATAAAAGAAAGAATCACTGAGCATACGAGGGACGTCAGACTCCGTCGAACTGACAACTCAGCCGTAGCCGAACATGCTTGGGATAACCAGCATCAACCAGACTGGGACGGGGTTCAGTGCCTTTCCCAGGAAAGGCATTGGTATACACGGAGGGTGAAAGAAGCTATCAATATCCGTCTCAATCCTAATAATTTCAACAGAGACAACGGGATCGATATCCCCGAATTTTGGATGCGGACGATACGCCGCCATGACACTCGCCGTCCCGCCAGCCAACACCGGTCGATTCCATTCAGCAGACGGTCCGATCCAGCGGCCCGTTGATTGGCTGAGTAGCGTATGCTTCGGCCAATAGGCCTGGTGCATTAGCCGAACCAGCGGCCGAATCCAGCGGCCTGGTGATTGGTCGATCACCGTGTGCGTCGACCAATAGGCATTGTGCGTTATTGTTCCAATTATCGATCGAATTATGGACCGCTCCGCACGGTCCTCCCGTAGAGTATAAAAGACCCTTGCTTACAGTAGTTTTTATCACCTGACGAAGTATCGCAGTAGCATACGAAACGTCGTGATCTTTTAGATTCCTTATTGACCACATTGCGAGACAAACGAATATCACTAGCGATATTATTTTCGATACTATATCCGCAATGAGTAATATATTTAGCAACAAGTATACCTATTCCCTAATACGACCTCTAAACGAGTGGAAGTCAAGTCCTCTGAAGCAACAACGTATGCTTATCATATTATCTGCCTGCGTTTTTTGTTTGCTTTGTTATGATTGCTTTGTGTTTGTTTGATAGTTGTTCTTTTTATAACAATATTTCATTCACGTTTGCATCATGTCAGAACTTAGAGAATTTAATTGAATCACTAAAAAAACGAATCTGGTTTGCCACTCCTGAATTAAAAGTGTTAGGACTTGAATAAAACGATTTTTTTGTATTACCCCTCCGCAGCCGTCTCTTTAAAAATGAGTTTAAATGTATGTTACCTGGAGTTTCAGACCAATCACAACCAGGCCCGTACAAACTAGTGGTTCGAGGTTCAAGAGAACCCCCCCCCCCCCTAAAAAAAATTTATCACGAATTGGAAAAAAAAATGAGTGCTCTTACCCCCCATCCCCGCTTATTCAGCGGCTGGCTGAGTCGCCGCTAAATATTTTCTCAAAAAATGGAGAGAAAAAAATATAGTTCACTACCCGGCCCCCCCCCCCCCCATGTCCATGTTAAAGCAAAGAATTGATACCTCTTATGGTTTATACTACCATGAAATGCAAGGTAATGGTCTTAAGATTGCTCAATTTAATGTTAATAGTCTTCTAAAACATATAGAAGAAGTGAGGACATTTGTAAAATCAAATGATATTCAGGTTTGTGCTGTAAATGAAACCAAAATATATGTATCTATTTATGATGATGAAGTCATGATTGACAATTTAACTTGGTTCGCAAAGACAGAGTTCGACAGGGAGGCGGAATCGCCATATATTTTCACAAATCTCTACATTTTGAGAAAATATCGCATGAAACCCTAGATGATTTAGAAGCAATAGTAATAAAGGTGTATCTAAAGGCCCGGTCACACAGAGAGGACGCATGGGGGACGCACGGCCGGCGCATGGGAAATTTGCAATTTTGGCCAGTGCGTTGTCGTTCGCTAGGCGTGCGTCATCACTCGTTACTCGTTCGTCGAGCGCGCTGGACCCACGCTATGCATTCGTCGTCATTCGCTGTGTGCGTCGGGATTTTTTTAGCATGCTCAAAAGTGTGCGCGGCGCTCGACGCATGAATGTACACGCCAAAGGCACGCCAGACGTGCGTTGAGCGCGCTAGACCAGCGCCAGACATACGCGGAGCACACGCCCTATACGCACAGCGCGCTAGCTACACGCTGTGCATTTTGTGTCAGCTCGCTAGCTTTCCAAAATCATGACAAAAGTTAGGCACACGGCCTTTTCCTATTTCCAATGCGCTGGCCGTGCGTCGTAGAACGCGGTGCATGCGTGGACCATTCGTCCAGCGCGCTAGCAACACGCTGTGCATTCGTGGAAGTTGTTATCATGTGCGCTCTGGGTACGGTCTGTATGCGCACTGTATGCGCCCTGTGTGCGCTCAGCGCGCTAGCAACACGCTATGCATTTGGTGTCAGCTCGCTGTAGCTACGACAAAAGTTGGGCGCACGACAACGCACTGGCCAAAATTGCAAATTTCCAATGCGCTGGCCGTGCGCTCCCCATGCGTCTACTCTGTGTGACCGGGCCTTTAAGCTTGCAAAACCCCTCGTCATATCAACTTGGTATAGACCGCCCTCATCGGACGTTGGAATCTTTCATTTATATGACATAATTAACTGTGACACAATTTTAGTAGGAGATGTAAACTGTGACCTACTGGCCAAACCTTTATCGAGTATGAGTAAGAGATATATATAGATATCAATAGAATATATTCTCTCTGCCATTCTAGCTCTCAGATCCTTAATAGTAAATTAGAATCCAGATTATTTAAATTGGTTACTTTGCTTTTTGAAAGTTGTAAGCTTGATCTATTTTGACCAATCCCGATTGACTTATGGTCATGCCTACATGAAATAGAAATTGCTTTTCATGAATCATTTGCTGTGTTTGCTGTCAATGACGACCAATGAGCATCACGCAAAATTGACAGACTTGTGGTTTCACGATTGCTCTAGAATCTAATCCAGGAACAATCTTTTTGACATAGCAAGTGTAACTTTCTTTCATAAATTAATTTGTATTTTAAATATTGCTCACATTCTATTGATGAATACAAATCAGTGGCACAAGTGTACAATGTGTTATAAAGACACCGCGCAAACATATGCAATGGATGCGAAATATCGGAGTTTCGAGGTGCTTTTTATGCGGTCTTGAATTAAACTCTGCGCGAAGTGGATTCGGATGCACGCCATCTGCGATGACATTGGGTTTAAGACAGTTTTCATTGGTCAGCACGAACTCAGAGTAACAAGCCTTCTATACAAACTTCCGTAAACTATATCAGTAACCAAGATTTCAAAAGTATTTTGTCATTTTGATCTCTTACTTTACAACAGGTTTTCTTTTTTTCTGCTTTTTTCTCTTCCACTACGATCGGATAAATAAATTGATCTTAAAGGGAAATCCTACCTTGATAGCAAACTTGTGTAGAATAAAGCAGAAAAATCAGAGAAGCATGCTGAGGAAAGTTTGAATGAAAACGGACAAAAAATTAGAAAGTTACGAATTTTGAAAGTTGCAATTACTATAGGTATGGGCTCTTTAAATTTGCTGAATTTATAATGTTTATGTGATGTAGAGTGGCGTACAACTTTCCCATTTGCTCCAATACACAAAAGAACTAAAATTCATTGTATGCCTTGGGATGGTATGTTCTTTTCAGAGGACCTGTAATAATGTACTCTCCCTGATATATTTTGAGTAGTGCCCCGATGGTGAAGGCACTTGGAAGAAAAAACAGAAATAAGTGATATTTTTGTACGCGACAAACGGGAGAGTAATCCGTCACTACGTCACAATCCATTGACAAAATTCCCGATTTGAGATTCACACAGCTGTAGTGATCTCATATTTCAAACACTCATAACTTTCTTAAAGGGACTTGCTAACAATGTTCAGATGAGAGAAAATGGTGCAAAGGTATAGTGACAATAGTACAATAGTATAGTACAATTAAAGATAATCTGAAAGTTTGAGTGAAAACAGACCAAAATTGGGAAAAAATGATCTGATCGATTCCTTAATTCTCCCAACTATATTATTACAATTTAATTACATTTTAGGTGAATGTAAATCGTCAAGAAGCAATGAATTAGCTCTATATTTGAGTGTTGAAAGATTTTTAAAAGCCTGTCTCGTGTCTTATTTTCATGGAAAAAACGGTTGGGAAAATTCAAAAATGGATGGGAGAATTTACTGTTAAAGGGTGATGCACAGTGACGCCTTCAAACAAAAACAGAACTATCTTTGTGGTTTGAGAATCTTTTCAGGCTTTGTTGCATGTTAGAGGGTTAGTACAGTAGAAGGAATATAATAAGTAACATTTCATACAAAAAATACGCACTTTTTTCATCAACCTTCAACAATGTTACTGAGTTACTTTAATATTGGTCCGATTTATTCAAACTTTCTCCAATCTGTTTCTCTGATTTGTATGCTTTCATTCAAATGAACTTGTTAGAAGGGTTGGATTGCCCTTTAATGTTAATGGTGTATTAAGAGACTGATAAACAGGGTGCAATGGGGAGGAATTTGACCTTTTTTGGAGTTAGAAAAGAAGACCCGCGTTTCGTAGTCTTACCAAGGAGGTAATAACTCTTTGGTCTTACTGGAGGTTTTATCAATTATTTTTCTGTCCAGTCTAATGACGAATCGGGCGCACCGTGCCGTGTGCTCCTGCGGTAATAAGGCGAGGTTCTGGTGTATATTTACTTGTGTTATATGCCTTCGTAAGAATGTGTTTTATAATTGGGAAATAAGTTGCTATTAGGTGAGCTTTCGTTCTCACATGAAGTAAAAAGGGTTCCTTTCATTTCAAATTTCCTTCACTGCTCACCCCTTGGTAAGTCACGTGAACTGGTTTTTTCTTCGTCGTTCTTCAGAAAATTTGACAGAGTAGAGAGAATGTCAGAAGAATCGTTCTCTTTTTAGCTCTTTCTTTTCATTCAGTATTATTGAGCATGCTTTTTCCATTAGCAGAACAAATCTTTGAAATTTTATTTGAATGATGTTTTTTACCTCTCTCGAAGCGAGAAAATAGAGCGGAGGTTTATTTTCCTCAAAGTTTATCATTAAAAACGGCAAACTGGGCCTATTTGAAAGGAGGAACGATATTTGCTTTTATTTTCTTTAAATGAATGGATGAAAAGAATGTAATGGGCGATTCAACGTCACAGGTTTTCGCAACCTTCATGGAAAGCCCCGCATTTAACCTTTGAAAACAATTCGAATTCGTTTTCACTGGGTGCCTGCCGTAGCAAAAAATAAAGTTGAAAAAAGACTTAACTCCATTTCGTTGACAATCAGCCGTAGACGAAAGACTTCGTGCATGGCTGATTGTCAACGAAACGGAGTTAAGTCTGTTGTCAATTCTGCATGTTGCTATGGCAGGCACCCAGTGAAAACGAATTCGTTTGATAAAATTATGGAAATGCAAGCACTACTTTAAACAAACAGAACTTTGTCATTCCTTGCTCACTTTTCTTGATTGAGGTGTCATATGAAAGGGCAGCAACTCAATTTTCTAGAGATGTGATTTTCTCCTTGAAATTCAGATACCGTCCGCCAGATGACTTTTTGGTTTCCTCTCTTCAAATTCATTTTAATCACTCATGCGTGAAATATGTATTATATGAGTTGCTTCAAATTAAAGAGGGGGATCTAAGCTTTCCAAATAATTATGTGTCATTTATTAATTATAAATGTGAATAAGTTATGATAAAACATCGATAATTCTCGGTTTCGTTTTTTCTGGGACGCACTGTACAACGCCTTTTTGGCACCACGTAGCTTCCCCCTCCCTGTTCATGTTGGTTGGTCTACTGCGTTTATTTAATTCTATAATGATAATTTATAATCAAATTATTGACACATTTATATATTATGATTGTATAACTGTTCAATTTTAATTGCTTTATTATTTTAATTTTATTGAGAAAAAAATTCTTTGTCTATTTAATTTTGATTATGTTAATAAATGCAGAAAGAAATCTGCCTTTAAAAAAAAATCAAAAAATCAACAACAACAACAAAAATCAAAAATGTTAACCTTTTTTGTCAGAGTGACAGTTTTAGATTTGATGGTTGCCTTGGTTCCTATGGTGCGATGGTATTTATGATGTGAAAGTTGGAAGGATGAATAGTTACGTCTATAATAGTCTTATAGTCTAATAGTCTGCACTATTCATGATGTCCTGCTTTCAAACCTTCCCACATGTATCATGAAACTGTCAGACTAATGTGATTATGGTTCTCCCCGTCATCAAGCCTTGGTTTTCTCCTGAAAGCGGGGCATGTATTGATATGAAATAGTCGCAATAAATCCTTATTCGTTTTCTACATGCAACATCTATTTTTGACCAGGTATCTCTGGTAAATATTAATTACCATCGTTTTTTTTGTAAACTATCAACTTATTTATTGTAGGCCCTACTAAAGATAAATATACGAGGAGAGTCGTTGACGGCGCGGTTCTTGCTTTCTAGTGAGACTTTGATCAACAGCGATTCTTTAACGTACTTGACTCGAAAAATAAATTACCAAAGAGAAATTCGTGAAAAGATTAAATCTCTTTCTTAACAAGGCTTTCTTGTTCGAGATTATTAAAACGTCTCGTAAATAAATAAGTTGGCTATATTGCCTCGCGGAAACTTGTCTTGGCACATAACAGCGTCCAGAAGCCGGATCATGGTTTATGGTAAGCTTTCCTCCTGGTATGTTATTTGATAGTCTGTTACAGTTCATCATCATTGCGTTCAGTTACATTATGTATTGTAGCGTTTTAACATTTCAATTGGAGTCAACCGTCTAAATGAGTGTGCGCGGATAAAATATTTTGTCTTATTCATGGTCATAATAATTTCTATATTTACCGTTCATCGTTAGCGTTGCATCTGAGAAGGAAAAAAACATTGTGTAGACTTAAAGAAAAATCTTACTAAATCTAAAGTATGATCATGAGAAGAAAAAAAAATTGACTCGTGGTGTTTGAAAAAAGCTAACTAAATCAGAGAGACTCCTTTCTGTAGTGTACAATAATATTACGGCAGAATTTTATTATATGAAAATGTATAGTACTCGCGAAACCTCGAAAGCAATTATGTCAATGACATGTATCCAACGATGGCATGTTGGCTAAACTCAATGGAGTATTGATTAAATATCTGATCATTTTACTGACATAATCTGACTTGACTTGACAAGTGAGATAACCTTAATTTCCTCTCTACATATAAGTGCCAATATACCTGTAATGGATGTATAGCACGGACAAAATGAGGTTTCAGCTATGTTTGTTAAACAGAGACCAATATATGCTATGCTAGTATCCATCTAATTAGAATTGCCAAGGACGGAGTCTAACACGATCTTTCTCTGGTCACAAGTATCACAATATGATACAGTCAACTTTAGCAACACTACTGATCAAGATACATGAGTGTGTTGGTGTTGACGAGGAAGGAAACCACTTTGATTATACACGTACAAAACGATTTGTGTATAAGCCAGAATTATTGAATTGTTTCTAAATGTTTTGAACGATGTTAAACTGCGATAAAAGAGTAAATCCTGAACTTTTGTTTGTAAATACTGTTTCCTCACAGGTTATTTGTGAATGCTGAAGAAATATCCATTTAACGTTCCTTCTAAATAAAAGAATACCCGAAAGACTGTTATCTTCATCCTGTTACAACTATTTGGCCTAATCATCGAAACGAAGACAATGGCTCGATGGATTAACAACAGCACAACTCTAATGACAGAAGTCGTTACTGTCACTACGTTTATGCCATTTTCGACGGTTTTGGAAGAAGACATCGCTCAAACCACCAATCAGCAAGCATCCAATGCAACCGCAGTTCCTTGGGTCTGGTTACCCATGGAGTGGTCCTGGTGGGTCATTGTTCAACTGTTTGCTGCCATACTCGGAATCTGTGGAAACCTTCTGGTGATGCTGGTGTTGTTTGACGAACGTAGGGCCCGCCGGTCAACTGATACTCTGATCGGAGCCTTGGCTTTCGCTGACTTCTTGACCTCTGTATTCTTCATACCACATCCGCAGATTGCTACGCTACCAAGTGGTACTTGGCTGGCTCAGGTCTACTGTCGTATCATTCATACATCCCTAATCATGTGGGTAGCCGTTGTGGCTTCCGTCTTTACATTAACTGCCATCACTTTGGAACGTTACTTCGCCATCGCACATCCTTTCTTCTTCTTAAGAAATGTCAACCCTGCTCGCATCTCCATGTGCATCTTCATTATATGGGTCGCTGCAATTGCAACGAATAGCTTCCAGGTTGTTGAAGCGTACGCAGCTGGGAATACATGTGTCGTTATCTCCACATCTCGGAGTGCTCTATTCGCGATTGGTATTTATGTTTTCATCGTGGAATTTTTTCTCCCGGTGATTGTAATGATCTTAGCACAGATCATGACAGCAGTTTTCCTTCACCGGCAATCACTTCAATTCCAGGAGGGTAACTCTAACAGCGATCGATCAAATGCTAACATGAACCATATCGTCGCTAGGAAACGCGTCATTCAGATGCTTTTCTTAGTCACGACGGTGTTTGTCCTCTGCTGGGGACCGGCTCAAATCTTCTATCTGATGCTCAACCTCAAACTTCTAGACATTTCGCATTTACATGGTCTTCTCCATCGGTCCCTGGTCGTTCTCGCGTTTGCCAACTCCTGTGCGAATATTTTCATATATACCATTCGTTACCCTCAATTTCGTCAGGCCATGTGCGATATGTTTCGGAGTGATTCAAAATCAAAAGCTTCACTCTTTGAAAAAGTCACTGCAAAAGATCTAAGGAGGTGTACAAGGTCTCCATCAAATGTTTAAGGTGTCCGTGCTGATAATCATAAAGATGCACTTAGTTGAACCTGGTCTAATGTAGTCCATTCATGAAATAAAAAGCCCTATGTTCTCTCTATATTCTGTGCTAGTTGTAATTCAGTCAAAATATCAATGAACGAAATGAATCCAGATAGGTAATCAATATCAGAGATTAATTCATGTATATACGAAATCTACAAACAATCATTGTTTTCATAACTGGTAGATCAAGGCTATTAAATTAGAATGATGCTGTTTAGAAATTAAAACAATTTGCTCTGTTTTTATTGGGATAAAATAGAATATTTGTATTATATAAAAATATGATTTTTTTTTCTTTACAGTTTACACGGTCTAATAGACATTCGTTTAAATGTATGAAAACATGAAACATAATTATTTATTTTTTTTGGTTCATCATTTTTTAGACTTTCAAAACATTATTATTATTATTATTATTATAGTTTTATTTCAACAGGGTAGTCTCATTTCAGGTCCCTTTCTGGACCTGCTCTCCCAGAGAGCCCTGCATTCACATAACAGACACGTACAATCAAAACATGAATTCAAAACATTCATACAAAGTTAAAAATATACATGACATATACAATCAATTCAACACACATTAACAATTATAAGGAAAACAAAAGTGAAATGTGATTAATTAAGGTCAGATTAACGTGAAAAGATGTTTACAAGATAAACTGCCAAGTTTGAACATACGTTTTAAAACTTTGCAAAGACTTACAATTTTGGATGTTACAGGATATTTATTAAATAATTTAGCCCCTGAGACTGCTAAGGTTTTCATTTCAAAATCTGTTTTACATTTTGGAATAAATAATGGACTGTTTAGAGCATAACGAGTAGAATATAATACTGGTCTTTTATTATTAATTGGAGTTAGATATGGTGGTGACAGGTCGTTGATGATTTTAAAAATTAAGATGCATTCATGATATTTTATTCTTTCCTCTACTGACTGCCATTTCAATTTATTCATTAAAATATTTTGGGATGTAAATATTCGGCAGGGAGTACTAATCGTGCATATCGATTTTGTAATTTTTGCAACTTTGTTAGACTTTGTTTTGAAGTATTTCCCCATACTGAATTACGGTAGTTTAAATGCGGTAGGATAAGAGAATAGTAAAATATGATGTAATCAGATTCTTACGGGAAATATAATGGCGTATCCGTTTAATGCAGGCAATCGTACTCGATACTTTCTTAAAGATGCAATTCAAAAAAGATCACAAATATGTCAACTAATGTATCACTAGAAACTGGTAAGCTTACAGATGGCCATCGGACAAGTTTTAGATCAACTACATATCGGGTGATTTATAAAAATACAAATACAACCACCTCCATAGCAGCTGGGATATACGAGAGATTCGCCGGAAAAATAACGATGTTTTAATGACGTCACTATATGGACCAACACTGCCCAAGCAGACGACATCCCATAGAGAATGAACATAATTGCAAAGCTATTATTTCTCAAATTATAATGAGTTTAGTGTATATAAATGTAATGGCATGTCAAACCATTCAAAAGGGGAAATGACCCAATTCTGATAACTAAAATATTTTGCTTGTAAATACACAGGATAGGGGTTAATTAACAATCAAAGAAACCAGACTTTCAAATTGAAAAAACTCCGGAATGATATTAAGGACGGCATTTGTTCCCTCTTGAAACGCCGAACATACCCCTGTGTGTGCAGCTGAATATACAATGGCGTCTTATTTTGTTTACAAGCGACAGATTCCTTTATTTTTGTATCGCTGCATTTGTCATCAAAATAAAACCATGCGCGGGGTTTAGAGTGAGGCAATAGATTATACATTTAGCCTGACGGTAGTAAAGTAAGAGAAAGAACTCAAGAGAAGATGAAAACACAGGCACTGAAATGTGTGAGATGTCATGGGGCATCGTCTGCTTGTGCAAGTCATGTCCATACTGTGATCTCACACATCTCAGCAGCGTTCGGAGAGCTCTTCAGGTGCTATGCCGGGGCTGTATTTAAGCGTTTTGTAATTTATAATAATCACTACTTCGAATGTTTCCAAGCATTGAATTTTGATAACATTGTAGAATTAAAGTTTCAACTTTGCAATAATGAAAACAAAGTTAGTTTTTAAAATCAATGAATATCTACTTTAAGAAAAAACAGAGGGGTGTGCTGGGTATAAGAGACGATGTGAATTATTTTTGTAAAATTCCGAGTCTGTAGTAAAAAGGGGCGATTGAGGGTAGCCCCACCTTTCCCGGGTATATGAACATGTCCGTGCAGAGATGCCATATCCCTTGATTTCGCCCCTTCTTTACTTTATGTCTGACTACATCCATCTGCATTGTCTTGAAAATAAATAAATGGAATAACAGCTTAGACCTTAATGGCAAATCATGCACAAACACGCGAATTTGGCCGGGAAATCCTATAATATAGTTGGGAGAATTAAAGAATCGATCTGACCAATGTCATCGCAGATGGCGTGCAGCCGAATCCACTTCGCGCAGAGTTCAATTCAAGACCACATAAAAAGCACCTCGAAACTCCGATATTTCGCATCCATTGCATATGTTTGCGCGGATCTTTATAACACATTGTACACTTGTGCAACTGATTTGTATTCATCAATATAATGTGAGCAATATTTAAAACACAAATTCATTTATGAAAAATAGTTACACTTGCTATGTCAAAAAGATTGTTCCTGGATTAGATTTTAGAGCAATCTGTGAAACCACAAATCTTTCAATTGTGCGTGATGCTCATTTGTCGTCATTGACAGCAAACACAGCAAATGATTCATGAAAAGCAATTTCTATTTTATGTAGGCATGACCATAAGTCGATCGGGATCGGTCAAAATAAATCAAGCTTATTAACACCTTTCAAAAAGCAAAGCAACCAATTTAAATAATCTGCATTCTGATTTACTATAGGATTTCCCGGCCAAATTCGCGTGTTTGTCATTCGAATTAATTTACTTTGCATTTAAGTTAGCGCAGATCGGCTTTGCCATGCCAATTATCATTCAATTTTCCAGTTTTGTATTTAATTTAGGATTTTGGTTGAAGGGTTTCATAGATCTGTCATTCAATTTAGAAACTGCTTAACTAGCATTCAAATTAATATTCACTTGTCGAAGCGTAATTTTTATCATTCAAATTAACACCTGTCATTCGTATTCGTAATATTTGTATTCAAGTTAGGTATGTTAGGGGGAAGAATTGCAACAAACTTTTACAGTTTTTAAATAATGCAGTTAAAATGCATGATTTGCCATTGAGGTCTAAGCTGTTATTCCATTTATTCATTTTCAGGACAATGTATATGGGTGTAGTCAGACATAAAGTAAAGAAGGGGCGAAATCAAGGGATATGGCATTTCTGCTGGAAATGTTCATATACCCGGGAAAGGTGGGGTTACCCTCAATCGCCCCTTTTTACTACAGACTCGGAATTTTACAAAAGTAAATCACATCGTCTCTTATACCCAGCACACCCCTTCTGTTTTTCTTAAAGAGTTTCATAGTTTACTTGCCCGCCAGCAGATCGATGGCTAAAGACTTGGCTAAATAATGAATCATGTTCAAATTTTTGACTCTAGTCCCTACCCCAGTCACAATATTGTACCCTTTTTCCATAATGAAATTATGATGAAATTATGATGAATTTATGATGAAATTATGAAAAATTTATGATGAAACATAAGACAAACAACTTCCTTACATAAACATTTACAAATATATTGAGACCATTAGGTGCGTAGATGCAAGTGATTTTTTTCTTCTTTACAATCAAACTTAAATGCTGATGAATATCAGATAAATCTAATAAGTATAAATGTATGAATGCAAGAAAAAAATAAATATGATGAAATACACATGAAAAAACAATCTTGAAAGAAAAGAATGAGCTATAAAAAGTGTGTAATAAACGAGAAATGTATATTGACCATCAATTTAAGTGCACAAAGTGCTAATTTGAATGCTACAAATGAATTAGAATGCTAAAAGTACACCGTCGCGTTGTCAGAAAATTGTGTTGCGCCAAATCAAATGACCAAATACCGATAGAAAAACATTTTTCATTAATTTGAATGAAACATACGTAGATTCTAACGAAAATTCCATAGATTTGAAAACTAGAAAAAGGAATATAAACCTGAGATATACCTGACTGCACTAAAACCGTCGAATTTGAACGCAAGACAAATTAATTTGAATGACAAACTCGCGAATTTGGCCGGGAAATCCTATATTAAGGATCTGAGGGCTAGAATGGCAGTGGAGGTATTGCCAGACGCGCAGCTGCATGTATCAGACAAGACGGAGTAATCATCTCAAGCAAGCCGAGGAAGGCAAACGTGATATCTTAAATCATATTACCGTACCAAAATAATACTTCGGGGGGGGGGGGGGGGGGTTGTTATGCTCCTAACGCCGTTTGAATGCCTAATAAAAAATGCTATCATGTATTGTGCGCGGGCAAGCTCTGAATCCAATGACCGGGGTAATAGTATATAATTATGTAAAGCGCTTAGAGACATTGTATTAAGCGCTATATAAAAGCGGAATATTATTATTATTTTTATATCGTTTCATTCAAGATGAGAGAAAATTAAAGACATGCCAACTTATTAATCTAACAAACAAATACATGTACCAAAAATAAGTTTGACGCGACTGAGAAAGATTAGATCACAAGCTGATTTTTTTAATGAACCTAGTAATAATGTAAATGATGCATGAAAGAACATTTGCATTATCCATCATCTGAACTTTCAAAATTAGTTAGGTGGAGCGTTTCAACGAGTTTTTATGCTAGGTTTATTATTTGGGTTTGGGTTAATTATAGTATTTTGTCAAGGATTGAAGTTAAGAATTATGTAAATGTAAAAAGCTATAGACCCCGGATAAACTGCCACATTGAGGGCATGGAATAAAAACAAAGTAATAATAACATGAAACAATGATTTCTTCGTTCCAACCATGTTACTTAGATCTGGATGTACACCGAAGAGCAAGAGGTCAAACATAGTTCACTCTGTTTGGATTATGACGCAACCTCTATGACCTTGACCATGCCATAGCTCCAACAGGTGATGCATAGCTATAGTGGGTGGGTTGCCTTACCTAGCAGCGTAGTGTCACTATCTGCACACAGGTCATACAGGCAGGACCTAGGGGTTGGAGGTGAATGAAAGTTGTTTCATAGCTCAGAAACATGGCATTTTGCGCTGCAAGTCTAAGTTCCATGGAGGGTCAAGATCACTAGAACCGACATTGAGGCCTGCCCCAATTTTCTGCATTTTAGTCAACCAAGTCAAACTGTAAGTTTAATCCATATTTGTTTTCCTTTTTATAATGATACATTGGGCGTGTTCATTTGTCATTAGGCAATTTTCGCAAACTCATTGCGGAATTAGAATCTGCGGTTCGTGTGCAAAATCGAGAAGATACTATAGTGACAGTTGGATGACCGCTGAGGCCCTGAAATCTAGAACGGGTTTTGGCCAAATCTACGGGCGTTCTCAATGACGCCCCAAGTGAATCAAGTGCCTCGATACAAACTATTTCATTCACCTGATAATAATAATAGTATTTAAATAGACAGAATCCAATCTGCATACATTAGTTGATGCCACACTTAATATATGCAGTTTGCATTCTGACTATTGCGAATCCTAGACAGGTGAATGAAATAATTTGTATTGAGGAATTTCACAAAGACGTATGTATCAAATTTGATTACATTACAAAAATGGCCTGTTCCCTTCCACGCAATACAGTACAGACGGGACTACACGACTAGCACAACTTGTCTCGACCAAGCCAAAAAACGGCTTTTTATCATATTTCAACAATAATTTATCATCAAGTTTTAAAACAATTCAAGTTATATCCATATTCATGTTGTTATTGTTCAGAAACAATAATCGGAAGAAAAAAAAACTCACCGAAGAGTCATTCGTGTAAGGGGCGGATCTAGCGGGGTTATGAGGTTTAAATCCCTCCTTGGGCTGGCCAAGGTGCTTTCTACCCCCCCCCCCCCCCGAAATATCGGTTGGCACTTTTTTCAAATTGAAAACAAATTTTAGTGCTCCCTACCCCCCACTAAGCGAAATATTGATCGGCGCGATTTTTCAAATGTCAACCCCCCGCCCCTCCCCCCCCCCCCCTCCCACGCCATTAAAAAGAAGCTAGATCCGCCCGTTAAAATTCGTCATCCTTCGTTATTAGACGACGAAATTCTCATAACCATCTTTGGTACAAGCTCGCTGATTGGCTGTTTATTTACTTGGGGCGTCATTGAGAACACTATGTATGCTCTTCAGCAATTCTTCAGCAATTATGTAGGTAACATAATGTTAAACTAGATAATACTGACATAGAAGCCGTCACTTCAATGGAATTTTTAGGTCTGATAATAGACGATAAACTCTCATGGAAATGTCATATTGATAGCACTTGCCGAACAATCTCTCGCAACATAGGGATTGTAAATAAGGTTAAGTTTTTTCTGCCAACCTCTTCCCTACTAATGCTTTACTCGACATTAATTTTGCCCTACTTAAATTATGGTATTATTGTTTGGGGTAATACATACGATTCTTATCTTCATAGAATACTACTTCTACAAAAAAAAAAGCTATGCGTGTTATTTGTAACACTTCCTGGAGATCTCATACTGACGTTGTTGAAAATAATGTGTTGAAAATAAATGATTTATATCGTTATAGCCTAGGTCAGTTTATGTACCAGTTAAATAATTATTCATATTCATATTCATATTTATTTCATTTCCAACAGAAAGGTAAACAAAGATATTACATTTGATTTCATACATAATTGATTTTTTTTCAAGAAACTATACAAATAAACTTTGCACATAATAAAATTATTACAAGAATTTCTTAATTTCTGAGGAAATGGGGGGGGGGGGATCCACTAAAAAGCAGTGCTTGTAGGTTGTGGATCCCCCAGAAAAAAACGAAAATATAAATGTTTCAAATTTTGCCTACGAAGACTTAGAAAACACAAGACAATATTTCAAAACAACATACAATTTACAAACACGAAACGAACAAGGAGAAGTAAAACAGATAAGAAGGAAAGGGGAAAAGGGGGAAGGAAGAAGTAGAAGAAGAAGAAGCAGGACAAATCATGACTGGAAAAAGTAAGTTATAATGTTAATTTTGGGAAGGTAAGATCATAAGACCATTGAAGTACAGTCAAGATCTCAATATAACATTGCATTTTCGGTTTTGGGTTTGTAGCAATAAGCAAGCAATTGGGCGATAGAAGCGTCCTGCATGGATACACAGAAAAAACAGTTTTACATGTGGACAAGTACAGATACATAAACACGTGAATACAGAGAACAGAACAATGACAACATACAACAGAGAAGGGGTTGCAAGAAGGACTTGACACAAAGAGAGAAAGAAAAGATACATGTAGGTACAAGGAGAGACTACATTCCACAGAAGTCCTCGTAGGCAGAGCGAACGAACGAGCCAATGAACAATAACAAATGTGGAGCATCTTAGCATGATCCTGGCGAGATGCCCAATAGAACTAATAATATTATAGAAATACACTCAATGTAAATATTTGCGCTCATTGTAATACAAAAAAAGGTAACCATGCGATAATAAAAGTTTAACTATAAATTGAGAATTCAAATATAAAGATATAACGAGGTGAAAGCATGCAAGCAAAACAATTACACATTGAAGAAAAAAAAAAGAAAAAAAATACGAAAAGGTGAATGCATGCAACAACAACAAAAAATGTAACATCTAGTATATTCAGCTTATAATAGACAATCAAACAAGAAAAAGTAAAAGCATGCAAGGCAATTTAACATTGAGTAAGTTCGGCTTAATTGGGAATCAAAAAAGAAAGAAAATGTGAATGCATGCATGACAATCCAACATCGAGTACCTTAAGCTTAATTGAGAATCAAAACCAAAAAAAAAAAAAAAAGGGTGAAAGCATGCATGACAATTTAAGTTCAGCTTAATTGACAATTAAAAAAGAAAAAAAAGAAAAGGTAAATGCATGCAAGACAATTCAACATCGAGTACGTTATGCTTAATTGAGAATAAAAAAAAAGAAAGAATAATACGCTACCATCAGCCTTCAATTTAATATTCATCAAAAATAAAACTATACACAAATACCCTACGCGCCAATCTGACGAATTTCATCTGCCATTAACTAGAACTTTACTTGCTAAATCATTCACTTACGCAGGCCCGAAGCTATAGACCATTCTTGCTGTTAGCATCAAGAATGCCCCCAGTTTAAATTCTTTTAAATTCAAATTAAAAAAATATTTTTTGCGTAATTATCAAGCGTTAGCTCTCTCTCTTTAAATTTATTTAACTCAATAAAATGCATTTGGATATTTTGATTCATTTTGTACTGGCCATCCGTATTCCAGTCGGCCCGTGTTGTGTTGTGTGTGTTATAGGTAAGAGCCCTGCCCTCTCTCGTTGTCTCCCTTCTTTCCCTGTCCCTTTCACTCCTTCTATGTTATGTTTAATTGGTTTATGCGTTTGTGCGTTCCTTTATTATTGATATACTATTTTTGCAACTATAAGTTATAGGGGGCTGCAATCTACAAGCCCAGCTTTTCAGCAGTCCCCTCCATGACCAACCTGTTTTATATGCCTATTGTACACTGTGGACCAATTACAAATATATTGTTAAGTTTCATTGTTTTACTATGTACAATGCAATCCCATGTACTTTATTTGTTTTGTTGGAAATGGAAATAAACGAAATGAAATGAAATGAAAAAACACCCGGAGATTTGGCCAAAACCCGTTCTGGATTTCAGTACCCCAGCGATCACCCTGCAGTTACTATAGTAGCTTCTCGATTTTGCACACGAACCGCAGATTCTCTGTCCGCAATGAGCTTGCGAAATATCCCTAATGTTTGTCGAACTGGCAACAACTAATGTATGCAGTTTGGATTCTGTCTATTGAAATACTATTATCCTTATCAGGTTAAAGAAATATTTTGTATCGAGGCACTTCACAAAGACGTATGCATTAAATTTGGTTACATTACGAAAATTGCCTAATGGCATTGCAAATGCAATACCTTCGTAGAGATACGTACGCATTCACCGAAAAGCGAAACCACGTATTGTATCAAGGGCGGTTTGTGTGCGACGGCCGTAAAACTGAGTGCTCTGCGTCCGCGAAGGTCTGTATGTTGCTGAGCGAAAACTCGCTATTGAGACACTCAAGGTCACAAGTGAACCTTTGAATTAGAGATAAATAATAAACACTGCAAATCATTTCTCTAAAGTAATAATGTAACTCTTTATACATTATTCTGTACATTTCTGAATAATAAATGAAAGTACATGTTCGCAGGATTTGCACTCAGTAATTCAGGCTCTTTCGAATGTTGAAAGGATATGTGTAATGCAATGTAAATCATTATGATAGAAGCCTTTTCTGTAATGTATTTTATTGTATTGCCTGATGATGATTATAGTCTCGTTAAAAGATATTAAGTAGATGATGAATAATTTGGTATTATTCCGTAGACTATTTATAGCTTGGGTTAACGTTTAATTTTAGATGGTGTTCCGGCTAGGACTAACAGAGCAAGTCCTCTATCAAAGTTTCATGCCACAATGGGTGGATCCCTACCAGTAACGACTAAGGCCTTAAGGAGAGTTGAAGGTGCTAACAGATGGAGCAACACCTTCGTTACGGTGGACAAGTTACAGCAACAGCAACAACTATGGTTTCTTTATTCCCATGAACAATATTTTAATATCACATCTTGAGAGTGATTGCATCACTAAAGTGGGTTATTTTATTTTTATCTTCAGACGTACGATAAACCTGCGACCATTTTTAGTGCCAATACTCTGTACAAATGTGTTACTTTGTGACAGCTAAGAATACAACCTCAGGGTTGGGTTCAATACATTCTTTATATCTTTATATTTATTTCTATTGTGATAAGAAGTAAAGTAATAAAGATAAGAAGAAGATGATATTCTTTGATACACTTAACATAATTTGAATTCTTTGTTTATTGTGTAAATCTTCCTGTGAGATGATTAGAGAGTTTTAACTAGATCACGAATTAAAGTCACCTGAGTTTACCCAGTTGTGACAATATACAATTTTGGTTTCCTTGTAAGGCGCAATCAGTTTGGTATAAATGTTTTTTTCCGACCGTTTGTCAAAAAGTGCATTAATCATTGTTTCTGTATGATATAAAATTAATTGGTAAATTAGTATTACAAAAGTCGGGCAAACGATGGCGTCCAACTACCGACTATAATTTAGCAAAATCTTCATCTGCTTCTTTTGCTTCTCCTGCTTCTCCTCCTCTAGTCCTCTCGTGTCTTCTTCTTCTCTCATTCTCTCTCTCTTTCTCTCTCTCTTTCTCTCTCTCTTTCTCTCTCTGAAAAATAATTGCAGCATGAATCCGATTTATATAAAAAACACAAACAAAAACACAAAGAGAGAGAGAGAGAGAGAGAGGGGAAGGGAGGGAGAGAGAGGGAGAAAAAGAGAGGGAGAGAAAGAGAGAGAGAGAGAGAGAGAGAGGGATAGAGAGAAACCAAAATATACTTGTGGTATACGCTGTATAAAACGAAATCGGGTATATAATGAATTTTCCGATTGCAGGCCCTCATGACCTTTGTATCGTGATATCTATTAACGATACATACGCTTAAAGGACGACGTTGCCTGGCAACTAATTTAACTGTTCTCTGCCCCATTTATTCAGCCATGCGCGTGTTGAAATGATTTGGTTAATGAGGGGTCATTAGTATTGATTTCAGGATATGAAGAACGTGTTGTTGACGTTTTTGGTCATCTTGAAATTGATAAATTGGTCATCATGGTCATACCTGCTTGGTGTTACAGTCAAGAATCATAAAGGAACGCATAAAAATTTACCCCACTAATTCACTTTAATACTTTTTCTAATTTATCAATGAAAGATTGACAAATATAATTTTAGGAGATAGTCATGATATTTCAAAACTATGATTTTGGGTATCATCAAATATATGATTACCCTCCAGTGATCAAGACAGCGATATCAGTCAGTGGGAAAGTAACACCGATCCATGTCATGCAAAAGTGTGGCAAATCAAACAAACAACCAACAGATCATCAAACAAACAATCTTATTCCTTTATACCACATTGTGGATGCCTTCACCAAAATTCCATTTTTCATTTAAATCATTTCCTCGTACTTCAAAAAAATATATCATTATTTTCTCTCCCTCCATTCTCTCGCCGCCACATTTGCCTCCTCCTCCACACTCTCCCTCCCCTTTCTCTTTCCCTCCATCCTATCTCTCACCCTCTATCCTCTCTTCATCACCCTCTCTCTCTCCTTTCACCCACTCCCTCATCATTTCTCCCTCCACCTCCACCGTCTCCCTCCCATCTCTCTTCCTCCACCCTCTCCCTCACCATCTACCCTCTCTCCCTCCTCCTCCATCCCCTCCCTCTCTCCCTTCACCCTCTCCCCTACCCTCTATCCTCTCTCCCTCCACCCTCTCCCCACCCTCTACCCTATCTCCCTCCACCCTCTCCCTCTATCCTCTCTCCCTCCTCCTCCACCCTCTCCCTCACCTCTCTTTCCCTCCACCTTCTCCCTCACCCTCTATCCTCTTTCCCTCCACCCTCTCCCTTCTCTTTTTAGCTCTCTCTCGTCCTCCACCCTCTCCCTCACTCTCTCTATCTCTCCCCCACCCTCTCCCTCACCCTCCATCTGTCCCTCCCCTCTCTATCTCTCTCTCTCTCTCCCTCCAACCTCTCACTCACCCTCTATCCTCTCTCCATCCACCCTCTCCCTCACCCTCTATCCTCTGTCCCTCTGTCCCTCCATCTTCTACCTCACCCTCTAAACCCTCTCCATCCACCCTCTGCCTCACCCACTATCTTCTTTACCTCCACCCTCTCTGTCCCCTCTCTCTCCCTCTCTTTCCCCTCTCCCTCCACCCTCACTCCCAGCCTCTATCCCCTCTCCCTCCAGCCTCTCTCCCACCCTCTATCCCCTCTCCCTCCACCCTCTCCCTCCCCCCTCTCTCTCTCTCCCTCCACCCTCACCCTCTATTTTCTCTCCCTCCACCCTCTCACTCTCCCTCTATCTCTTTACCATGTTTATCTCCCGCAGTTTATGGTACCAATATAAATGCGATTATTGCTGTCTATTCATCTCAAGCCCCAGATTCAATTATACAATTATCTCAACGATCCTGGTTCGAAAATTGACATTGTCAGCAGATAACGTATCCGAGAGCAGGCAATGTGGCGGGATACCGGAGCTCAAAGGGGCAAGGAGAAACGTGCTCCCATCCAAAGTGCAACCCAATTAACTCAAATAATTTGAATTCCATCCGAAGAAAAAGGCCAATTTCCCAGCCCCCATTAAAAGTCAGCGCCCCCTTTATATTTTATCTCACGCTCCGCCGCAGCATGGGCAACAAATGTATTACCTACCCTATTTTCTTTTCTTTTGTATGTTATAATTAATGTTTTCTTGTTCAATTTGTTTGATACAATCATTGTAAGCTCACGTGATGCACTGCTTAATAGGGAATTTGTAAAACTGTCGATAAAACAATTACTTATATATTGCATTTTAACAACAATAGATAAATTATTCTGAACTTTTCTTTTTACTTTCTTAGTTTGTAAATTCTAGAAAAAAGGTAACTAGGCCTCATTTGATGTTTCCTCTTCTCAAAGTTGTGTCTTTTTATGTTCACATGTTTTATATTCACTTCCACGTTATACATTTGTATTTATACATTTGTATTTTATGTAAATGTTTCATCCTTTGCGAATGAAATCAGATGGAATGAAGAGAGAGAGAGAGAGAGAGAGAATAGAAGGGGGAGATATTGACAGCTGAGAATGAATGACGGCTCGACGCAATGTTCCCGGAACCACCGGTAGGTGGCGCACCACACGACTAGGGCTTTAACGGAACACTCTCAATTACTTTCGTAGAAAAATACCAGGTAATGACCTAAAATGCCCCAGATATGTATGTTGTAGCCAAAATTTTGACATTGTATCGCATGGAACGCCTTAGAATGGTTTCAAGAGGGTTAAAACGCTGAAAAACATACGAAACAGTATATATCTGAGCCAAAAAGTGAATTATTTTATTTAGTAGACCTGTGACGTCACACAGAACGTCATCTTCGGCATCATAGGTCTTGGAAGCAACGTCTTCGGAAGCATTCGGATGCTCGGAAATGTCACCCAAACAAAGTTGGGCTTAATTGCAGAATACCCTACCATATTGTTAGTCTTCATATATTAGCCGTAGATATAGATTGTGATTTTATTATTTGCGATAACGGTGATACAGGTATTGAAGATTGTATAATGCAAGTGTTTGAATTCATTTGGTGGATGAAAAGTTGAATTCTACGCCGTTTTGTGCGCCATTGCAGCGCTGAGTTTGATGTGTTTGTCGCTAATTTGTGACAAATCTAGATGGCTTTCCTGATGGTATTTCATGCAAAATGTCTGTTAAATTGATAAGCATTGATTCTTGTCCTTACCTTTGTCTTGTTTATTGTCTGTTATAGTCATTTAATAGATGAATTACTTGAATTCTAAGCCCATTTCAGTAACACAAAATGTCCAGCCCGCTCATAGTCCCACACACGTATTTGTTTGTACCTTGTGCCCTATTTTACACTGCTAGTCTGCTTTCAAAGACCCTATTAGATATTTCAATCAACAAGTAATGTCTCGTTCTAAAAATACAAAAGAAAAATAATGCGTTGGCTCTTTTAAACAAATATGTCTCACTATTTGGTCGATGGTCATTGGTCTCTTTTTCTAATATTTGTCAGACTGTTGGTCGATGGTCGTTGGACTCTTCCATTCAATAGTATTTGGTCGATGGTCGTTGGTTTCAATTTCTAATATTTGTCAGACTGTTGGTCGATGGTCGTTGGACTCTTGGCTTCTAGTTCTATATTTCTAATATTCGTCAGACTGTTAGGCCTAGTTCTAATTCTGTAAAACCGTGGTAGGGTATTCTGCAATTGTTCCCAAAGTTGAAAGTTCAAGATGATCATGAGGCAAATGGCATCAATGATGGGTAAGTGAAAATGTGATTTTTTTTCTTCAAATTGATACAAAATTTGAGCGATTTTGAGCGAGTAACTTTTTAACTGTTTAGATTTTACACTACTGAAAAAACGCACAAAATTAAGTGTCCGGTTACTCAATTATGTTTTTTTGGCAACATATTCTGAAAAAACGCACAAAATTAAGTGTCCGGTTACTCAAGTCCCCACCCTACCTATTACCGTCCAAAATTTCCTTGAGGTGTTGTTAGGTCAGTCCCCTCATACAAAGGACAGACATCATTACCAGCATATTTTCATGCGCGTGAATTCACGTCAACCGGGCAGGATATGAACTATTGCTTGTCAGGCGGATTCCTGACTAGGAGCTCTCCATGTTTGTGCTCACCGAGATCTTAACACGATATTAATGAACATTTACATCACATATACAACAATTTTTTACTTACGATGTCAGTGTTTTCAAGCAATTTCTGTCCATAACGGGCTGCTGAAACTGAATGCGCATGCACGATACTGTAATAGACATGTATACTCTTGAACTTGGCGTATTTATGCATACATTCTATATTAATAATTTACCAGTGTCTTTCAAAGACTACTTCAAAAGGCGCTCTGATACTTACCATTACTAAACAACACAAATTAATGATCTTTCTCATACACTCAATAAGAAAGCTTTCTCTGATCATGGTATACAAGCAGCCGGCCTAATCCTTTCGAATTCACTCCCTAAACTAATCAAAGAATCAAAAAATACAAAACACTTTCGAAACCTACTTAAACGTTAGCTGATTAGTAATTATGAGTAATTTCTTTAGAGCATGTCCACATTTGTCTTGTCGTAATGGTTTTTGTCAGAGTCTTTTTTACGCGTTCAACTTTTGTTAATTGTTTCTTTTTTCTGTGTATATCATGCAATGTATACATATTTTTGTAAAGGTGTGGGCTACTTTCGGGCCTTACTGGCTCTCCGGCTCATTCCTCCATTTGTCAGTCTTTGTATTTTACTGTTATTTTGAGGTTTTTAGGTCTATATTTTATCATTGTAAATTTTGTTGGAAACAAGGAAAATCAGCCATTTTGACAAAAATTGGATGAAAAAAAAAAAAAAATTGGATGAAAAGTTGCGAGTGCAGTGAGTGAGCGAGAAGCTGAGAACAAATAATTTCCATGTTTTTTAATCGAAAAATTTAATGTCAAAAACACAATAAAAAATGCTGACTGACCGACCCTCCCTGGAAGGTTTGACCGCCATTTTTGTTGTCACCTAATAGGTATAATTTTGTGAAAAATGGATGTGTATTAACAAATATTAGGGCGTGTGAAATCACTTTCACCTTTGGGGCTATTATACATGTAAGACTATGTATTTCACCATAAATTTACCTCTGCACCTCTGCCAAATTTGTTGTAGGCCAGAGCATATGAAAAAATATGTTACAAACAACACACTCACTTGGCATGCTTTGTTGTCATTGGTTGCAAAATCTTGCATTTTCCTTTAAAAGGTCATTTTACCAATTAAAAATTATTTAAGGTTCTCATAATTTTGTAGACTTTAAAAGAAAAAAATCCAACTACCCATAACACACATTGTGTAATACCAACATCTCAAAAGTTACTGCTGGCTACTTGAGTGCACATAGCAATCAGTGATTCTTAGTATAAATTGCTCTCATCATGACTACCACTGGTACACTCATGGTCATCTTCCCTATCCTTTCCACTTTCAGCAATATGTCGCTATATTTTCTCAGAGTATGTGACAAGGACCATGCCGATTGTCTTTTTTGTGTGTGGAATACATTGTAAATCTGCCACCTTGTACTGACACTTTACAATTAAATATAAACTTTTGGTAAATGTTTTCCATGGAAGATCATTTGTTATGTTCATGTGATAGTCTTCAACCGCATGCGTCTTCAACCGCATGCGTCAACGCTACCCAAATCTAATTTGGGAGGACTTCGGACAATTTCACATATGAACAACTCCAGCCAATGTGAGTACAGACACTATCCCAACATTCACTTCCAACATCAAAATCAGTAGGTGAGAGGATGTATTCCCCGTATGGGTAATGCATCCTCTCACCACCAGAATCCTTCATCAACAACAGTCATCCTCCAAGCACAGGAACATTACACACAATTATGTGCAACATCAAAACAGTTCAAGACATGTACCAGTAGGCCTACATTAAAATCCCTTCAGCATGCCTTCAACAAACACTGCATGTAGCCAAAGTAATTGTACCTGTTGATTTTGCTAACACCTTAATCTTTTAATTATTGTCCAACACTAGCATTAACCTGTAACTCATACCCCCAAATCTTCGGTTGTTCATCATTTTCCTCATGAACAGGGGGATGGTAGTCCAAGCAAAAGTCACATCTTGGTCGTCTCGTTATAAAGAAGTCCTTGGGACCCATGAAATTGTTTCTTTATAACGAAATTTCTTTATATCAGGGCTGCCAAAACAATAGAATACAAAGGAAATCCAAGATATGGGACCAGAGATTTTACTTCTTTAAAATGAAATCCTTATATCAGTGTTCTTTATAACGAGAGTGCCCTGTAAGTGAATGAGGGAACAACTTCTTGAGGGGAGTGTACCTGTAAGGGCATTCCAATACTGCCACGACACTTCCCCCTATACTCCTCTCGAGAGGTTGTTCCCTTGTTCCAATACTTGCTTCACTTGAGAGTGATGACATACATCATATGTGAATGAGGCAATCGCCATTGTGAAGGGAGTGTACTTCCTCCTGGCCCATACATGTACTCCTCCACCAATGCTTTACGTTTGGACCATCATTGATAAAAAAATTAGTAATTATCTTAAATACTGTATATACTTTGGAGGTCAACAGACTTTTCCTAAATATAAACGTTACACTTATGTCAGACCAGTCAACACACGGTCCATGGTGTCATTGTCTTTTATTGGTCACTGCCACGGGCGGGGAGGGATATCTTATCCACATTCTTAACATCCTGCATATCCTTCACCTCTAGAACACCATGTACAGTGCACTCTCATTATAAAGAAGTCCTCGGGACCCATGAAATTTCTTTATAATCAAATTTCTTTATACATGTATCAGGGTTGCAAAAACAATAGAATATAAAGGGAATCCCGCATATGGGACCAGAGATTTTACTTTTTTATTATGAAATTTTGTTATATCGGTGTTCTTTATAACGAGAGTGCACTGTAAACGTTTCTCCACCACATTATCGCACATCAAATAAGCACAATTCCAACACGTACAAAAAAACCCGAAGCGCCCTACGAAGTTATTTAGAATTTTCATTATTGTTGGGATACCCATGCATAATAGGATTTGCTTCCACCCCCCCCCCCCTCCCGGATGCACCACAACATGTATAAATCTACAGGTAGCCCCTTTCATCTGGCCAGACGCAAAACATGGCATCTATCTCTAGTTCCGAAAAACTCTGGATACTAATGCTTTGAAATAATAGTAAGAATAATACTGATAATAGTGGGTTCTTGTATAGCGTTCATATCTTCTGGGTTTCCACAAGTATTACTCCGGCTTTAGCATAACTCCTTTTATGGCGCTCTAGCATTCCAAGGAATTGAAGGAATTAATTCCTGTCGGTACACATTAACTTCACCTGGGTCGAGTGTGGTAAATGTAGATTAAAGTCTTGCCAGATGACATTAGTTTCTCGGCGGGACTCGTACCACGATAGTAATATTAATATGGCTATGAATAAAGCAATCCGCTTTAAAATCTGCACATGTCAAGTGTTAATTAAACAAAAAAAAAACCAAAAAAAGAAATACATAAAGAATAAGTAAACAAATTATCCAACCAACAAAGAAAGAGGTATCCATATGTCTTTGGATGAATCCAGTTTAGAAATGAAGATATTCATTTTTTATTAAGTTCCTCTTGAGGGAAAAGGTAAAAAGAAACATGATAAGATGCAAATACACTGCGAAATAAAACAAATATCAGAAGCATGCTTCTCGTAATAGACATGGAGAATAGAGAGATGGAGAAAGAGAATAGGGGAGGTGGAAGAGAGAGGAGAACGTGGAAGACAGTAAGACAGGGGTGGAGGAGGTAGAAGTAAAACATATTTATTGAAGAGGCACATTTGTGTCATATCAACTTTACCAAGTAGGGTATAATGAGAATTGAGGAGATTTTTTTATTCTTTCCGATGCGACTTCTTGGACGTCAAATGAGCGTGGACACAACAACGCACTAAGAGGAAGTGGGTGAGCGGGAAAGCTCTGAATTTCACAATCTTACGTAGAATTTCACAATCTTACGTAGATAGCACAGTGCACTCAGGTAATGGAAACGGGTGCCAAATATGTGTGTGTAGTGCTCAGGCCGAGTGTGTGCAAACAGGTAGCTTGTGTGTGGAGCTCGAGTAGACGTGGACGATGTAAAAGGCGACGAATTTGGGATGTTTGAGATAGTTAAGGTAGCATGCTAAGCGCTGTTTGCAAAAATCCACGCTCAATATCACGCATGTAAACGAGATTATCGACCTAGTACAACACAATCGGCTGGAATGGCGTCGAATAGAGGCTATTTTTCTACGACGTTACTTAGCAAATATGTGAGGAGTTAATTTGGTGCCGTTTTGGCTTAGGGCAATCATAGCAACATGGATGGCCATGCTGACCATGAGGTGGACATACCAAACGGTGATGCGACCACGCCGCCAGCGCAGGCGGATGATAACGGTCAAGCTGCTGGTCAAGAGGGTCTCAACCATCTCCAGCCAACTCAAACAGGTCTCTCCTACTACCTCTCTTTCTTTACCGGGACAGTGCGACCTCTCAGTGACTGGGTCTATGATAAACCCTTACCCGTCCGATTCCCCATAGCTTGCGCCAGGGCACTGGGACAACCTATCTTCGTGAACAACCCCTTCAGTGGAATTCTCATACTGGCCGGACTATTTGTGCAGAGTCCCTGGCGGACTATATGCGGACTCTTGGCCATGTTGACCGCCCAGACGACGGGTCTAGTCCTGCACCTAGATCGTGACGGGATGGACAATGGAGCCTTCTCCTTCAATGGTCTCCTGGTTGGGTATGTGTTGGCATCGAGTTCGGCTGCAGGTGATTGGTACGGGTACCTGGTGTTTCCCGTTGTCATCTGTGGCATGTTAAGGTAAGCGAATTTAAAAATTGACTTACAGATTATCTATTAAACATGTTAATGTACAATAGTTCATATTGGAGCAGACATTTTCAGGCAAGGCAGGGCCTGCAAACCAGAAAATATCCTTCCAATAGCCTTGAATGTAAAAAAAAAAAGTTGATTAAAGTCAAAGGGGTGAAATACAGTATTTCGTTTAATTTTGTAATACATTTTTTGTTGTTGAAATTGATGTGACAGAAAGCAGCAAACTCAGTTCATATCAAATAAGAGAGAAAGAAAAAAATCAAAACAAAAGAAATCCAGGATGAATGTCAATAATGCAACATGCCAACCACGAGACATTTTGGAGAGCATATCATTTCACTGTCGGACTGTCCCCAAGGCTTCTTGGTCGGCGAATCTGTCTGCATGAATAATTGTAATTATAGATATAACATAAAGAGAGATAAAAAAATAAAAAAAAGAGCGAGAATGATAGAGAGAGAGAGAGAGAGAGAGAGAGAGAGAAACTATGAAAGATATACAGACTGAGTTTATGTGTGTGGGTGAGGAAACTGTGTTCTTTTGTGTGTTCGTGCGTGCAATGAAAACTGGGAAGAAGGAGAGAGGAATAACATTATTAAGAAAAAGATACGACATACATCATAAACAGAAGGTTTCAAGACTAGTAACATGATTTGATATATTACAGGATCTATTCAAATTTGTCTTTTGATCAATCATTTCATTAGTTCAGTCGCAAGAAATATGTTTGTTCACATAGAAATTAATCATTCTTAAGGTATGTGAGCCTTGGAGGAATATTGCTACTACTACCCCTTCCCTGCTCCCGGAAACAAGCACCTATAAACGGTATATTCAGATCAAAACCCCTAACCGATAGGCATAATGGTCGATGTATTTATATATTCTACCCGCATTCAATATGATCGGAAGCAAGCTACCGTTGGACGATATTAACATTTTAGCCCCTTCCTTCCCGAGACACACACTTCCTTGAAAAAAAGTCCGATGCTCAGATGACAATTCCTATCGGTTGACATAAATGAATGAATTGAATTTACAATCCCTTCCGGCTTCCGCAATCGAAATAAACAAAGGCAGGGGTAAACAATCGTTGGCGAACACAACCGCCTTACTCTACGCCTCGAACCATTCCCCGAACATAAACCACTTGGAAAGGTTACATTCTGATCACGGCTCTCACCTATCCCGTGGATGCATATTAAGATTCCCATCCACAATCAATCCGACCACAGACAGGCTATCGTTGGAAGACATTACCCCTCCCCTCCTGAAACTAATCATAACAATCATTAAAAACACTTACAAGTATTAGATAGATGTATTTATAGTATCCACAATCAATCACACCACAGACAGGCCATCGTTGGAAGATATTACCCTCTATCCTCCTGTATCCGCAATCAATTTGATGAGAGGTAAGCAAACGTTGGAGGACTTTATTTACCCTCCATTTTCCGAACACATGGAAAAGGAAATATCCCATAATTATAATAAATGATCAAAATAGATAATTATGATAACTAAAATATGTATTCCCATCGTTGATCTGCAACAAAACTCTTTAGAGGTAAGCGAACTTTGGAGGACATTTACCCCCTCCTCTTCTCCAGATACACACCTCAGGATAATCAAACTCCAACCGATGAACATTTTATGGATGTGTTATTCATATCTGAAATCAATTCGAGAGGTAAGCCACCGTTAGGGACATATATTTCCCCTTCCCCAGACACACTTCTCCTCGGAAAGGATAGTAAAAACCAACCTAGAGAAAGGATAGATGGGTTTATTCATCGCATTTATATACCCTTCTACAGTCAATGACAACAGAGGCAAACAAACTTTGGAGGACATTGCCCCCACTTCCTCCGCTCCTTCTCTCCCCAGACACCTAAATACCTCATTGGAAAGTATACGATATACTACACAATCCTATCTACAGATGGTCATAGATGGATGAAATCTTTGATAGTCTGTCACCACAAGCAGGCAGCATATTGTACACGAAAAACCACGGCTGTCCGAGTTCATGCGTCGTTCAATTCAATTCAATTCAATTCATTTATTTATTCAACGATTCAACCATCTTCGTTGAAGAAATAATATAATATAGAATTCATTCACGAATTACTAGAAATGCAGATTCAGACATTTTCTCATTAATAACGGGGGGAATAAGAAATCAATCACGCAAGATAGAAGAAAATCAGACAAAAACAATATATAAAGAAAGACAAAATTGAATAGCAGATAACTTGTGATTTTGATAGACATGACCGTAACATACGTTTAATAGTATAGTTTTGCTTGAAAGATATTATATTTTGACTTTTTTTGGTTTGTTTAATGTAGATTTGTTTATACTCGAAAATTGTTGCATTTTAATTGTGCGTTGGGATGAAATAATAAGCGATGAACGATTCTGTCTCTTTGCCGTCAGGTTCTTTTCAGGTGTGTATATTTTAATAATTGAGTAAAAGCAGGTGGAGATTTAGTGTTTGCAAATGAGTGTTTTCACACCCTCCAGATCGACTGATAGGACTGTCATTCAGTAAAAGCAGGTGGAGATTTAGTGCTTGCAAATGAGTGTTTTCACACCCTCCAGATCGACTGATAGGACTGTCATTCACTGTTAATGTGTTTTCATTCTCTCAGTGTAATTGACGTGAATTGGTTCTATGACATGAAGTAGAAGTAGAAAGACAGCGACAAGAAGTCTGAAATAATAAAATAAGATCTCCTACACATGGTGGAAAGGGTAGAGAAGAGACACAGCAGAATAAATCGTTACGGAAATAAGTCTTGAATGATGACGAGAGAAGAGAGAAGTGAAGAGAGAGAGGGAGGGGGAGAGAGAGAAAGAGAGAGAAGGAGAGAGAAAGAGAGAGGGACAGAGAGAGATAGTGAGAGCCTTCTTTCTTCTTCTCCCATTTATTTTTCTCCTTCTCCTTCTCCATCTTTTCTTTCTCCTTTCTCTTTTTCCCCTTTTCCTTCTTATACTCCTCCTCTTTCTTTGAGATAACATAAATAACAGATGGGGCTTGGTAACTACTGTAGGTCTGTGTTGTGAAGTAGGTCTACTGAATTAGTATGGTAATTAAGTGGCTTTAACCTGTTATATTTAATTTATTTTAATTCAAAAATCCAACTGTTAATTTCTTTTATGAAGGCCTTACATTAACACGAAAAAATATTGATGCGACGCGGTAAGACGTTTGAGTTATTGGCTCTCTATTGCGGTTTAATGAAATGAAAGTAACTCGTAAATTACAGATGAGCATAATGTAAACCGATGTGTTTAAATGATCTCTTTCTTTTGCAATCCAACCCTTGTAATAATTTTATTTGTATGAAAGTAGAAAAATAAGATAAACAGAATTGCGAAAGTTCAAAATAAATCGGAAAAATAATAAGAAAGTCATGAATGTTTGAATTATGTTTTTTCCTCAGTGCCTTATCACTTGGGGCAATACTCAAAATGTATATTATGGATAGCATTTCATTATATGTCCTGTAAAGAGAAAAGATCCTCCTCAGTCATAAAATTTAAAAAATAGAAATTGTAGTCATTTGTATGTTGGAACTAATGGGAAAGTTGTCCACCACTATACCACAGAGACATTACCGATTCAGCCAATTTGAAGAGCCCAACTTATAGGCCCGAATTCACAAAGGAGGTTTGTCGACAAACCTCATTTTGTTACTTACAAACCAGGTTTGTTAAAAAAAACGCGTCAAAACGCGTCATATGACGTACATAAACCTCGGTTTGTTGACAAACCTCCTTTGTGAATTCGGGCCATTATAGTGATTGCAACTTTACACAAACAATCATATTCTTTTCATTTTATGTCCGATTTCATACAAACTTTCACCAGTCTACTTCCCTGATTTGTCTACTTTTATCTAGTAGACTGCTATCAAGATTGTAATTCTATTCAAAGGGAAACTTGAAAAATTAAAAAATTAAACATTAACCCCCCCCCCCCAAAAAAAAACAACAAACAAACAAACAAACTTCAAAGTGTCTACTGTGCGAGCTTTTGATCTGTTGATATGGGGGAATTACCCCTGAAAGCTAAAGAGTAGCATTTTTCAATATCTTTCTTTTCATTTTTTAATTTGAAACTGTAGTCGTTAATGCAAGTTCAAACCGTCGTTCATCTAAATTGTTAGTCCAATGCGTGCACATCTGTGCTTGAACTGTTTATTTGATCGTCATATATTTATGAGTACGACACGGATAAAGAAGCTAAACCCGAATTTAGAATGATGGCCCTTGAATTCTATTTAGAGTCACCATTTTACATTTCCTCTATAAACAAGACTGACGTGGATGAGAATTGCACCATATGTTGCCCTGAATATCAATGATTAATGTGGAGCACCAATTACCTTTCGGATGTTAGGATCCAATATCAGACATGAGATAGTAATGAAATAAGCGAGGAAATGACACTGATGCATCCTTAGTTGGACAGATTGGTTTATAATGATTCTTTTATGAACACGATGGCTGGAATATAAATCAGAGTTGAATAGATAAATCAATACTGCCTATCTTTTCAATTTACAGATTCCATACGCATTAACGCAAACAATTGAACGTCATTATACGTCTTCGTCTTACTAAAAATGTCGTCACACATCTTTGCTACATATGACAATCACCAGAATACCAAATTGAGATGCTTTTGTAATCTTCAACAAGATTTTAAAATTCAAATTCCAAAGTCAATGGCTTATAAAATTATTATATAACTCACTTAAACAAAAAATACTAACATTGTTTTCATAGTTTCACAATTGGAGTAAATCTTCTAAAAACATATAATGCTACTGTTCTATTTTTACACGTCATCTTTGTATTATTTACAGAAACAATGCAAACCTATTTCATTAAGAACCAAACTACCTCCTTAAACAAAACAAAAAAGTAAAGATACGATTGCTCAGCGCATATAAGCTGTTAACAAATAATTCCTAACTTTCTTCGGGTATACAAAAAATCACAACTTTTATATCCGAATGATCGCATGCTATCCGAATCTTCTTCATGAAAAAGTTACTTTTTTCGAATTATCCTCCTGTCACGCCTGACTATTAACACTCTCGGAAATTGATGTATGAAGAGAGTACTCTTTATTTAATTACATTTTGAAAACGGATGGTACAGTACGTTTCTCTCGTTCTGAATTTTATACGAATAAATTCTGTTCAATATTATGGGTTATGGAGTGCTATTCTGGCCGATTTTAAAAAGAGTGTTATACATATTTTTTTACCTGAAGCATTACTTTTAATTTTGAAAATGAAAACAAGGATGTTTTCATATTTACCAGTGGTTCTTAAAAAATAAGGTGAAATAATTTAACTATCTCACCAAATGGAACATGTTTAGATCTAGAAGATAAGCATGGTGTTCGTATTGTCTAATTCCCTATCAGTCAACTGTTGATATAAATATGAGGTGGTTTCAGTTTGCAAATTATGCAAATTATTGGTTATTGCCCATATTCAAATATAATATGGTCAAAACTTGAGCAATGGTTTTTTCACTAAGACCGATATAAATGCCAAACTCATAAACCAAAATAAATTGTTTGGTTTGAATGGAGGTCATTACAACGCATTTAATTGTATCTTAATTAGTGTAAAGAAAAGCAATCTATTCATCGAAATGCAAAAAACAAACAGATACCACTGCTTGAAAGAGTTATGTCAGCTGTTAAAATTATTATGATTTGGAAAGATATGTAGCGAAAAAAACAGCAATTCCGTGAAAAAATGTTTTATTTTTACCAAATATTTCTGAGTGTCTATGTTTAGTTTACTTGTTTGTTTTTATGTTATAGAATAAGTGTACGAATTATATATGTTTAAGTTTAGTATCTTAGAGAGAGAGGGAGTGATTGAGAGATAGAGAGAGAGAGAGAGAGAGAGAGAGAGAGAGGATGAGAGAAAGAGAGAGAGAGAGAATGTGGAGAGAACAGAGCAAGGAAAGAAAACCAGAAAGTGACACAAGTGAAGAATAAAGAAAAATACAGAAATCTAATGAGAGAGACGTGAGAGGTAGAAAAAAAATAGCAAATACATGAAATAGGGAAACATTCCAATTTCCAGCGATCTTGATGCTTCCAGCACACCTTCACACGAAGCACATTTACCCTTTATACAGTCACGTTTTAAGTTAGATTACAGTCGCCCCGCGGAATCATTTTAGAATGTAATTATTGGCATAATATTCCATTAGCTCTCTATCGGGAGTGTTTTATGCATGCCCTTTGGGAGAGCCTAATGGTCAGCTGCAAACATCACGTTTATTAATCAGCATCTGAATGACGGGCATAGGAGAAGACCAATGGGACGTGGACATGACATTTACCCCATACGTTTTTATGTATGTTTCTGTATCACTCTTTGGTGTATATATATAAATACACACACAAGAGCTCACACAAGCATGCAATCATAATCAATCACAATTAATTGAATGCCAAAACTGGGAGTAATGGTTTTTTTAATGACTTTTCGAAATCGATACGGGGGAACAGAAGAGATTGAATTGAATTGAATTGAATTGAAATGAATTTACCTCATGCTGTTTTTACAGATACTCTATTCCATCCCATTATTGTTTTTGTTTTAATGTATATCTATATATAGGCCTACACAAAAAATAAAAATAATATATATAATAATATTACATTATGCAAGGGCTGACAAAAAAGAAGAAACTGCAAATTGTCTATATTCAGTAATTCAAAGGTAATAACAAAGTGAGAATGCTGTTTAATGAAATAAGCGTAACTCGTAGATTTGAGCTGAGCATAATGTAAACCAGTTTGTATTATACATTTATGAATGTAGAAGATGATCCATAATGGGTAATAGAACCGTATTTCCAGGGACATAAAAATACAGGCCTAAATCAATCCCAAATCACATTCACTATAAATTATCTTCGACGAGAATATGAACGTTTGGAACCATGTTTTGTGATTTAGCCCTGGCTAATTTCCCATTCAATTTTATATTAACTGTGTTTGATACCTTGAGAAGAAGATTGTGACAATCACGACAATCTTCATTGAATTCTGTCACGATCTGAACTGAATAATAATAATAATACATAACATTTATTAGGCGCTTAATACTGATGTTTCTAAGCGCACAGTGTTCTGATTAAGAGAAGACTATAACCCGTAGAATTAAATTAGAAGAAAAAGCAAAAATACAAAAGTAACATAGATAAGGTAAGAAAAACAGTGGCAATCAACTAAATAAAGACAAATATGGTGCGCACCTCCATTGACCGACGCACAACTGCAATTTACAATTTGAAAAGAAACGACCCGTGGACAGCTCTTTACTCGGAGCGTGCCATCTTCAGTAAATACCATGTCACGTAAAGCTTTCATATCAACACGTAGGGAGATAGGAGGCGAGGTAAATGTCAATATTTACATGTTTCTGATTTGTTGAAGTCTGGTGCGATCACAGATTGTAATCGATTCGTGAGAGAGAAATTATTATCTGACGAGAGGATAAAAAAGGGAGAGAAAGTGGAAAGAAATTAAATAAATGTAGATAGTTAAATAGAGAGAGAAATAGAGAGAGAGAGAGAGAGAGAGAGAGAGAGAAAGAGAGAGAGAGAGAGAGAAGTAACGAGGGAGAGAGAAAAAGAAAGGGAGGATGAGAGGGAGGGAGAGAGAGAAAAAAATTGAGAGAGTCAAAAAGATATGTATATTTATATATAGATATATGAATAGGGAGAGAGAGACATACAGAGAGAGAGAGAGTTACAGAGAGAGAGAGAGAGAGAGAGAGAGGGGGGAGAGAGAGAGAGAGAGAGGGGGAGAGGGGGATACACACATTATGGGAGAAAAACGGCTATTGTGTTTGGCTATTGAAGCCTCGTTTAATTTTCAAAAAAAAAAATGTTTTAAATAGATTGTTTCTGTTTGTCTGTCGCTCCAATTTGGGGTATTCTGAGGGGGCTAGGAACAGTGTGTGGTGGAAGTGTGGTCGGGTGGTGTGTGTGTGTGTGTCGCATGGTGGGAGGGGGTAGGACTGTGTTTGGTTGGTTGGATCGGGTTATTTGTTTTATGTTACAACTGATTTCATTTGTGTTTTCATCAATTGTACAATCTATGTAATGAAAATGTTTTCATATTGCTCCGATTGTCTCATTTTCGGTCGCGTGAACATTTCCAGCACAAACCACTGACCTCTACCTCCTGAACGGATCATCGCCCATTCCCATTCACTATACGTTACGTACTAAAAGGCTGTATTGTCTGACCGTTCATGAATATTCATGTTTTTGCTAAACTCGGCAAAATGTTTGCTTTTACTAAATGGAAAAATTACGGTGGGGGGTTGGATGAAATGGACATAATGAAATAGGCAGAAGTGATCTATGATAATTCATGCTTTTTATGTTTCGTGTGCTCGACCTATAATCTTCAAATCGCTTGGTAAACTGAGTCCAAAGTTAGACTTGTTTCACATGTATATAGGCAATGACGAGCTTGCAACATATTTTGAAAAATTACGGTGGGTGAACTTTCAAAAGTCAATGAGACATGAGGGCTTCAATGAAAGAGCTAGTGATAACGTACGTCGGGGTGGATGTGCTTTTCGTTTAAACAAAACATGAATTTTTAACGATTTTTTTTTTAAAAACGTCCATAGGCTAACATGTTAGGCTGCTGACTCAGACCATGCTCTGACGATAGGGGGCGTTGTGAAATGAGACTAAACGGAGCCATATGGAATTCATGTCAAGGAAAAAGGACTGTCTTTCAATTCTAAAATTAATTTGCATTGTTTGGGATCAATAAAAAAAAAACTGTTGGAAAAAAAAAGTGTGTTCAAAGAGAGAGAGAAAGAGAGAGAGAGAGAGAGAGGGGAGACGGGGAGAGAGAGAGAGAGAGAGAGAGAAGATACAGAGAGAGAGAGAGAGAGAGATAGAGAGAGAGATAGGGAGAGAGAGATAGAGAGAGAGGGGGAAGAGAGAGAGAGAGAGGGGGGGGGGAGAATAATATGTCAACATTGAGAGAAAACGATATTGGAATCAATGGTAATGGTTATTGATTGCAGCAGGTACAACGAGATCGGTCTTATAAATGGACTGTCAATTTAAAATATACATGGAGGGTATTGATGAAGCCATGTCACCCGGGAAACAAGGAAATCTCTTCCCAATATTCAAAGGAATCATTTTTTTATAGAGTTGAGGTGAATGGGAACTCTCTCTAAGCATGTAGTGAGTCCATGCTCTAATCAAACAGACATGACATAAAAAAAACAATCTTAAGAAATATCTGTTTAATTTAGCTTATAATTGATTACCATAACCTTTCATGTCTGTACCTTTCCTTTTGCACTTTTTATAAATGTATCATGTATGTATTTCATCCTTTGCACAAGCTGCGCCTCGAGCATTTGACTGCCAAGTGGATTTGGCGCCTTATAAATCTTATGTGTTATTATTATTATTATTATAACGATTCCGATGATAACATGATAGAATCAGTATGGCCTGCAAACAGGTAAAGCGCATCAAAAGGGCCTACGGTCATGAAATCAGCTGTAGAATAATGATGGTGTTGCTTCCTCTTCTCCTCTTCTTCTTCTTCTTCTTCTTCTTCTCTTCTTCTTCTCCTCCTCCTCCTCCTCCTCCTCCTTCTTCTTCTTCTTCTTCTTCTTCTTCTTCTTCTTCTTCTTCTCCTTCTTCTTCTCCTCCTCCTCCTCCTCCTTCTTCTTCTTCTTCTTCTTCTTCTCCTTCTTCTTCTCCTCCTCCTCCTTCTTCTTCTCCTCCTCCTCCTTCTTCTTCTTCTTCTTCTTCTTCTTCTTCTTCTTCTTCTTCTTCTTCTCCTTTGTATTTGTATTATTATTATAATTATCATCATAATTGTTATTATAATAATAATAATTATTATTATTATTTTGATTATGATTATTATTACCATTCTTGTTTAAATCAGGCACATTACACACGTCAACAATTGTGGGAAACTACATGTACACACAAAGAGAGACATTTCGGGTTAATCGTTAGCTGTATGAAATCTTATATCATAGAGCTTTCATGCGCTTTGATGAAGACATAATGCATTTTACAATTCTGCAAGCCCTCAAGAAATAGTGCTTGCCTTTTATCCGTGAATGTAGTAAAGGGTTGTCAGAAACTTTCAGGTTTTGTTGTCAAAATTAACAACTGTAGAGTAGTCTCCTACGCTAATTTCACAGTTTGATCGGACGATGAGACAATTTATTTCCGGTCTTCAGTCTAATTTCCTCTTGGTCAATTTTTAATTCGTTACTCCCTAGCATATCGATATGTAGAGTTGTCGGGAACGCTTACAAAAAAGCATTAGGCTGACCACGCAGGTAAAGTATTATTCCCTTTCAATTTTTCAAAATGTTTTTTATTTTTAATCTATTGGAGAGAAGATGAGAGTCATGGCGATATGATATGCCGATTAATGTGGTAAAAGTTATGCAATTGAAAAATCATAGGAGAATATTTGATGGAAATAAACGAAAATTAGAAGACATGGCATAATTTGAGTGGAGATTCAGCTTTATGCCGTCAAAAAACAGAAGGAAGACATGAATATTTTAATATGGGTCACTAACGTAATGAATATATCAGTTTTGAAAAGATTCTCATTGAAAACTTGGAAGATATTGGTTATGCTTATTGTATGTGCACCAATGACTTCCCAGAACAAAAGCAGAAGCGATGCGGTTGCTATAGCAACACAAGGTGAGGCAAATGAGGGCATCTTTTGACATGGAGGCCAAATTGAATATTTAAAAAACAGGGCATGGGATCTTATTCTTTGAAGGGTCATTTTAGAAAGAGAATTCAACGTTAACTAGAGATTTTATTTGTGACATGGAAATTAGAAGATTAATGCCTTTGAAAAATGCATATTAGTTAACACTCAAGGGAGAGCAATACATTAAGAAGTTACCAAGAAATTCAACGTGGGAGTGAGACGTGAAGGTAATAATAATGCCTGTTCACGATGCGTCATTTTGCTTGCGTTATTCCTTGCGCTAATGAAGGACGTGAAGACAAACAACCCCTGTACTTATAAATCGACCCAATACCATTTTGCAATGTTCCCCTTGCATTCACCTTCAACGAGATCACTTTCGCATGGTGCGTCAAAGACCACAACATTCGCTGACGCAGTGTTGCGTCACTATTGGCGCATATAATACTACAATTATGGAAAAATCTTTCGCTGTGTTAGAAGTGATCTCTCTACAGATAAATAAAACATGGAAATGTATATTTTGTTTAATCATTTAGCTCCACTAGTAACAACTTGGTGTGTAGAGCCAGTAGGTCTATGGTAGAACAGTGTAATTGTCTGAGTGTTTTAAGTCAAGGAATATGAATATTTCTTCTAGCAATTTTTTCTCCATATATTAAAGAGTCTCCAAAAAGCTTGTAAAGCATTTAGGTAGCTTAAACCGCACTTCTCTTACTCACAACCTTACAGGGAATTGAGCAAGGAAACAAGAAGGAATAATTCAGTGCCTAAGTGCTCGACTCTATCAAGTTAACGCATCTCAGTCTATCTTCTTATCCAGCCTGTTATACTCTTACAGGATATTAGAGAGCTCTTCAGCGTTTAAGCATATTAATGCGGTCTTAGAAGTGTATGAACCATCTAATACGTCAGATTAAAGGAGTTTAAGCTTTTAAGGCTCACTGCGGAAAACGTATCAAGGGATGGGGAGGGGGTCGAGACATGTCGTTGTCCAGCTCGATCCTGCAAGAATTCATCATTCTATATGTTGTCATTGTAAACATATATATATATATATATATATATATATATATATATATATATAATGTAAAAATAAATGGTTCTGCGTCGGTGCATAACATGAATAGGGCACAAGGTAGATAAATACATATTACATTTCTTCTCTGACAGAGGCTATCCCGACAAGATCGTCGAAGGGGGAATGATGAAGGCTAGCCGAATCACACAACATGACGCTCTGACTAAGAGACGTAAGGATTCTAATTCCCGCACCCCTCTTGTACTCACGTACAACCATACATCCCAGCGAATTGCTAAGGCCGTACGTGAAAACATCAACATCCTCCGGGCTGACGAGACGACTCTTAGTGTATTTGGGGCCAACCCATTCATCACGGCGTACCGGAGGGGGAAGAACATAAAAAACGAACTTGTCTGCTCAAGACTTCCCAGTCAGATACCCCACAGCATCACTAATCCTGGTACCACTCGGTGTAAGCGTCCTCGTTGCAAGACCTGCGCCCATGTCTCATCCCATGATGTGGTGGGCCCCAGAGGAACTTGGCATATCAGAGGAGAATTCACATGTACCACTACTAATGTCATTTACGGATTGACATGTACCCGCTGTTCCATGGTGTACATCGGGGAGACAAAGAGACGCCTAGCCGATAGAATCACGGAGCATCTGCGTTCCATACGCCTGAAGACAGCCGGACTACCTGTAGCTCACCACTTCAACATCGGAGATCATAATGCTGATGACCTTCAAGTATGTGTGCTGAAATCTTGCCGAGATGAGAAAGAAAGGAAGCTGATGGAGGAGAGGATAATCTTCAAACTTGGCACTCTCCACCCGGACGGGATGAACGCCACTTTCAGATCTTTCCCTAACTCACACTGAACTTTGTTGAACTTTAATATCTTTATTACGTCATAATGCTTTTTCAATTGCTTATTTTTCTTTCTGTGCGCCTCTTCTTTTCCTTTTCTTTTGCTTTCCGCGTATCTCCCCTGGAGATACGCTCTTCTAACGCTCCCTATATTTCTAATTTTCTCCTATTTTCTCACGTCACAATGGTCCAACTTTTGAGCTTTGTGACGTTTCTCTATCTCTTTTTCTCTTCTTTCGCGTACTCTCACGCGCCTTTGCATCTTGACTACCAAGCGTCGCCTATATATTTTTGATTTTGTATATTGTTGTTCATGCTTGAATCACTTCGATAAAGGGCTATGCCCGAAACGTCAGTGGAATATTCACTTCTCTGGTGTTTTTATTTATCTACCTTGTGTCCTATATATATATATATATATATATATATTTAAACACACATACATACACACACACACACACACACACACACCACATACATGCATGTGTACACAATAATATTATCTGAATTGCGTAGTGCAGGCTGCACACATATGATTATATTAGCATAACTGTAATAAAATGACATGCACCTTGAGAAAAAAAGCATTTCAATTTCCGTGTAGGCCTAGCAATGCCATTGTTTTGCGTTCACGGTAACATGCGATTTTAATAATCATTAACATGTAATGTATGCGGGCGAAAATGAAATAACAACTAAATCAGAACCTCGGGGTATTCATGGAGTTTCTATATATACCTCTTTCTATATATACTCAATTAAGCCTCTTTTCCTGTGTTTCAAAGTTTATATTATCATAATTGATGTGGGCGATGGTAATTTTATACCTGTTTAGGCTACAACTTTCCATTCCCACGTATACAATTTGAACTGTGCTTAACATCTGTTTTGATCAGCATCTTCTACAGGTTGTACTTAAATGACTTGAATATAATTGCATTGTTACAACGACAAAAAAAAACAGCCTAAAAATGAAAAGGATAAGGATCATTTTTAGAAAGACATGAACTAAATTGGAAATATTGTCAAGCCTTTAACCGAGAGTTTAGATTGACTTAGAAACCGAGGGCCTTTGTATTGTATAATATTACCAAACATAGTTGCTCTTTTCACGTTTGAACCCCCCCCCCCCCGAGCAAGATTGAATAATGCCAACTTATTGCATAATTTGTCATGAATTGCCAAGTTTCGTGGTCAGAAATGTATTATACGTATCTTTAAACAACAACGTTTCAAAGCTTACAAGACCTGAACTTTTAATTTAAGATTTTAATCTATAATATTTGACAGATGGAGCATGATATATAGGTCTGTCAGGTTATGAAACCCAATTTTGTTGGGGTTCCGTTTTGTCTAGATTGATTGAGCGAGCACGTTTCCATTTAAATTAGATCTTCTTTTTTAAAATTCTTCGATTCATTCTCCAGGCTGTGATATTAAAAGGGGTTAAACATGTACACTGCATGATTATCAACTGCAGAGACCAAGCAGACGAGATGCAGAAAATGAGCGGAATATTTACATCAGCGGCTCCACGTGAAACAGCACACCGAAGAAAGAAATACAACAAAGATAGAAAAAAGAAGAGAAAAGATTGATTGAAAAAGTATGAACCGGCAGAAGAATACAAATTTCAATTATATAACATGTCATTCACTTCGCTTCTCTGACTCTAAAGTATTAGGTATTTCTTTAATTTCCTCTTAAAACGAGCATAGTTTTCTTTTTACTTTATACCATTGGGAAGGGAATGAAAATAAAATAAATATAGAAGCTAAAGAGAAAAGAAAATTAAAGGTAGTGAAAGAGATGGAAAGAAAAGAAACGAAAAGAAAAAGAAAAAGAGCATGCTTTAACGATGACTGTTCTACCTGCCTTTTTGTTTCCTGACCTGGATTGACACAATATTTTAAAATCAGTATCTTTTTTTCAATTTGTCAAACAATGTAATATAATTGCAGTTCAAATATTAACATGTCTGTCAGAATAAGCTCCCTTAGACATGTTAGGTAGCTACAGGCTGGTGTGATACATTGATAGCAAATAAACCTGAATAAATTAATTGTAGCTATGGAAATAACATGATCGCAGGGCTCTCATAGAGAACAAACAGTCTTAATACTGATGAGGGTTTATCCTTGGTAAACAAGAGATGCTCTATTTTGTATTATTCTCTACCGCCTCCGACCCCTCATCTTCCATCGCACAAGTTAAGCTCGTGAAACATCTTTGGTGACATTGTATCCATGTCCGTTCGTTACATATTTAATATTTATCATCAACTCGTCCTCGTGTTTGCAATCTCATACGAGGTTTAGACTTCTAAAAAGCAACCTTCATGTCCATTCTCTGTCCATTCTCTCTCTCTTTCTTTCTTTCGTTTCCCCTCTCTCTCTCACTCTATCTCCCCCTCTCTCTCACTCTCTTACCCTCTCTCTCTCCCCCACTCTCTCACTATCTCTTTCTGTCTCTCTCTCTCTAACTCACTCTCCCCCTCTCTCTCTCTCTCTCTCTCTCTCTCTCTAACCCACACGCAAATCCTTCAATAAATTGCATTGTTTTCTCCTGAAAAGCTCTCGATACTCTCGTTCTTTAAATTGGCAAGTCCTACCATGGACCCACAAGAAAACTGCAGTGGGATAATAAGGAAAATATACAGAAAGGAAGAAAAATAAAGAGAGAGGAAGAACGAGAAACAGATATATATATATATACATATAAATAGAGAGAGAGAGAGAGAGAGAGAGAGAGAGAGAAAGAAAGAAAGAAATACTGAGGAATAAAAATATAGGATGTAGCTACTCTCCCATGTGTGATATAGAAGTAGGTTTTATATCCTTGTGATAGTAACAATATTGGAGTTTTTTTTCTATTTATTTTCCATATTTTGTACAGTTCCTTTAACTAACAAATCTATTCAACGAATGTTTTATTTCATTATTGACATTATCATCCACCGATTATTCGTGCCCACTTAATCTAATACTTCAGTAATCTTTATGGATGATCGTTTAATAATGTCCCTTTTTATTATTTTGTAGCACAATCCTGAGCAGCGCCCTCTCCGTTCTGCTTTCTAAATGGGGAATCCCCTCCTTCAACCTGGCGTTCAACGTTGTTGCTGTCTCCTTCATAGCAGCCACCGGTCCACATAACCCTCACTTCCCCCAGCAGGGAGGGGGACCTAGCCCGCCGGCAGCATGGGGAGTGGAAGCATTGGATTGGCTTCAGGTTCGTTCCTGTATAATTATGCGACCCTCGTACAACTACCAGCATAACAAACCTTCTCCGACTCGGACAAATACTACTCTACCCCCCCCCCCCAATTATAATACTTTCGCTTAAAAATGACCTGCTACCATTATCAAATTCACTTTTTGTGACTTTTGTTGTTGGTGGGGATCGACGTCGTCCGGTTTGTCCTAGATGATGAAGTACCAAAGCAAGGAGGGGGGGGGGGGGGGAGATCAATTTTGACTTCGGGTTCAAATTGTCCTCGAGGAGTAATTTGCCGGAAATCAGACTTTTGCAGGCACATCCAAAGACCTATCAACAACTTGGCTAGCTTACAATTGAATTCATGAAACCATAACCCATATCCAAAAAAAAAAAAAAACATACTATTGTTTATTCATGTTTAATATAAAAAATCGGAGCCCGTACTTATTCTCGTTCTTGCTTCAGATATATTATGTTGAAGATAATCTCTAGAAATGTGCCAATGATTAATACAGGAAATAATTAACGACCGAAATATTTATGTATATGTGCATGTGTATCTTCGTGATGGGGATAGTGAATACCCAATCTCCTCAAAGTATAAATGTATAAACGCAGGCCCTCAAAATCGTTACTTTTTTAAAAACACATTCATCGGGTCGAAAGACAACCCTGAGGTGTTTTGACTCTAATCAGAAATGAAAATTGGTAATTTGTGGCAATAAACCTTAGGGAAATCATTCGTCCGCTGGTTCACCATGATCAATACGAACGTGCTCAGATTCTTTTTAAAAGAAAGATGAATTATCAGATGTTAGTATCCTTTTTTTTCTCGCTTCCTTCCGATCTATAACGACTATTGTTGTTTAGTTTCTCTCAATGGATTTGCTATACATCCAATCTTGATTAGTAATAGGGGTTTCAGTATTTGTGACTCTAGTGTCATATTCCATAAGTCATCGTATAATAAATTGATTCGGGATTGATAAACACTTGGAAGTCGCAAAGCACACTCGAAGTTCAAATTAAAATCTCAAATTTGAGTCGGAAAAAAGTTGAAAAGAAGGCCTAGACTTCAGAAACGGTATACATATGTAAGTTTTGATAGCTGACATAATTACTTTTCAGAGGAGGAGAAGGGGGCATTGAGAGAGCAATTCAAAATGTCAGCATTGTTTATACAGGTATTAGGATTTATTTCTATTTTTGTTGTTGTTTTCTTGGCCCTTAGTTTTCAGTTATTGGTTCGATGATGAAAGTGTTATTTCATTTTATCACAATATAATATAACTATTATAATCCTCATCATAATACGAACAGAACAATATTATGGTATTTATTCATTTTTTCTTACCGCACCTTTCTCTCTCTCTCTTCCTCTTCCTCTCTCACTTCCTCCCCCTCCCCCTTTCTCTCTCCCCCTCCACTCTCTTTCTCGTTATATATTTCTCTTTCTCTCTCTCCCCCCCCCCTCTCCCTCTCCCCTCTCCACTCTCTTTCTCTCTTAATCTCTCTCTCTCTCTCTCTCTCTCTCTCTCTCTCTCTCTCCCTCTCTTCTCTCCCTCTCTCTCTTTCTCATTGTACAGGTACTAGCCAGCATCCCACGAGGTATAGCCCAGTGTTATGGCAGTGATAGTCTCATTACGGGTTGTTTAATGAGTGTTGGTATGCTGGTCTGTTCCCCCATCGTCTTCAGTCACTGCCTGTTAGGCTCAATACTGGGTGCTTTAACGGGTAGGTATTTGTTTATTATTATATAATTTCCTTTTTTTTCTCGAAAAAAAAAAAAAATTCTTCTTTTAGAGAGAGAGAAAGAGAGAGAGAGAGAGAGAGAGCGGGGGGGGGGGCAGACAGAGACAACGAGATAGAGGTGAGGATAATGAAAGAAAACGAGAGAGAGAGAGAGAGCGTTTTGGAAGATCGTATGAGACTTTTTGAGCATGTGCGTTAAGTGCGTTCATGAGAGTATTATTTTCTACAGCACTAGTAGTCTACTTGGTTTGACAGGTTTTTTTGCTGCAACAAGACTAATTGCATCTCTCAGTCCAAATTTGGACACTCTCTAGTTAATAGTTTCTTTCTTTCCTCCTCTATCGACATGTTAATGATTAACATCAATCTGCAATAATGCTACAGCTCCAACGTCATCATCTACAGCTCAAAGTGTGTTGCCTTGATTGATTTCTTGAAATACTTTTCAAAATGGGTCTACACAGGGTTGGCGGGACTCCTGTATTTTAGGAGTATTTTTAAGCGGCACAAATCTTGGAAATGTTCAGCAAACAATAATGGTTCTTGATTAACGTCACAGTATATCGCTTAATACCCCACTGGTGTTTACTTTGCAAACTGATAAATGGAACAATATCCCACTTTCCATCAGAGAATTAAACTGTCTTGCCTCTTCCAAAATATACTTCTTCCCTCAGTAACATAATGCGATTTAGTAGTGGAGGTTATTTGACCTGACTTCTAAGAAATCATAAATGCTTGTTAGTAAGCAACCAGAGAACCGACGGCTTTAGGTCCTCTCCGAGAGACCTGGTAATGATGAAATTATGCCGTACCAAAGGGCGCTAGCGCATCGCCTTTTTTTCGAACCAGGGTCGCCGGAGTACGAGACCACTGCTCTACCAACTAAGCTATCGCTCAATTTGATGAGTCTATGTATTTCATGTTTCTCCTTCACATTCTATGATTTTGTAAGTGCTATGATAATTTTTTTATAGAGATTCTAAATGATCGATATTATTATCATTATTATTATTTGTATTATTATTATTGTTATTATTATTATTATTATACGCTTGATTTGTGTTCTTATCCCACATCCTGCATGTCTATGCCATGTTCATCTTGCTTATCGTCTGTTTGAAGCAAGAAGGGCGATATATAAAGAAACTTTGCCGAGTTACATGAACGCAAATGCCTGAAAATACAAATGGGGGTTGATATTTTCCACAATACTAGGCAACACAACATACTTATTTGTAAAATGACTTCGGCTTGCACTTAACACCCATTTGCTAATTACAAGATTGAGCACGAGATCTTTATTTACTGTGCGTAAGCCGAATTTACTCCCATGGAAACCTAACATTCATAACCTACTTATGATTTAAGTGAATCTTACTGAAGGTTGGCTCATCTTATTTTCCCATTTCACTTCCCTTCATCTCCATACTCATATGTATTCGTGTCTGCTCATACATTTACGCCAGCATGATCTTATTCCATGCATTCGATGCCTATATACGATTGCATGCCCAGTTTCAGTGTCAGTCCTTCAGGCATTTAATACTGCACGCTAATGCTAAATATTTACTCGGACACCATAACTAAAATCAGCAGCATTGTTGAAAAAGACATATTCTATTACCAACCATGCTTTACCGTCCACTCTATTTTAATCCCATTGGGTACATGTCTACTTCAGCGATCTGTTTATGTCTATGGTCAAGAGTGTGCATATTTACGTAATTCGAGTAGGTTGGGTTCCTTTTCAAGCTGTTCAAATTTTGTTTGAGAGCTACTACATCAAAGATGGGAGGCAATCCATTCTGGCTCTGTCTTCTACCTTACTTATTTCGCGGTTTGAGGTTAAGCAGCTGAGATGACAAATGCTGGTTCTATGAAAGCAGTATTGATAGCTAGATTGCCGGGCGGGTGGAGAATGATGTATCCTTACCATAACATTTTAATTTTAATTTCATTTTCTATTTTTGAAATTGTTTAATGGAAATTTGTTTTGTTCACATTTTACAAACAACTTTACATTACATAATATTATTTTTATTTATATACTGCGCTTTTCTCAGAGCGGCCCAAAGCGCTTACAACAAGAAGAATCCTACACAAAATGAAAATAAAAACTTACAGAATCTTAAAAATCTGGATTACAAAAAAAAAAGAAATGTTTTAGGTCCCTTTTTGAATGAAGAGACAGATGATAATCGCCTGAGTGTTAAGTCCAATATTTAGATGCAGTTATAGTGAAAGTCCTATCTCCAGCTAGTTTCCGTGTGATGTTGTATGTAAGACGGAGTGGGTCACTGGAAGCTCGTAGATTCCTGCGAGGGATGTGTAGGGTCAAACAACCATGAAGGTATTGAGGTGCCTGTTTATGGGATTTATAGACTAAAATATTTATTTAAAAACTATACTATAATATGTGGAGACATCAAAGCTAATATAAATATCATGACATATTATCATAGCATGATAAATACAATAAACGCAAGATATAAATAGAAGCGAAATTATACATTTTACTTGTACTTGTAATTCGGGGTTTTCATCGATATTAACAAGTAAGTAAACAAATTACAAACGACATAATTTTAATCATTTATTCTGACTAAAAAATAGTAAGAAACTTAGGATTACAGATCTTATTGCATACAGACCAATATCATCGCGTATGTACACGGAACGTCTCCATACATAAATATGAATAGTAATAGTTATTTGCGATCCTGAGTGATGACAGGTTAATAGATATATGACATGACCAGAAAAATGCACAAGAACTTGATATTACGTAGCGGACTGATTGTATGTACGGAGAGAGAAAGAGAGAGGAACAAAGGCATATTGGAAACGTTTAGTTCAGCAGTTCATTGATCGGAGTTGTTTAGCAGAGCGCATGAAAACATAACATTGACCAAATTTATATCCATTTAGGTATAATCCCGCTTTAGGAATATTTTAATAGCATTATCTGAGACTAATTATAATCTACAACACACGATGAAAGAGGGCATATTCTTTCTAACTGTGTAAATGTAACATTGAATTTCTTCCATTTCTTCTTTTCGTTTCATATCAACCAAATAATCAAGTAATAATCTTGTACATGATGAAGTCAGCAATTTCAAGACAATATCAAAATTATAGAAATAATCAATGTATAGTTTATTGGTACCTATATAATACGCTTAGCAACGCAATACAGTTACCACATTCCCTGATGCAATGAGCAATCGAATGGAATTTCTATCATGTGCAAGGCAGTGCAGTAAAGGTATAGACCAGTTTTGGAAATGCCCCCCTCTCAAAAAATGAAATGGAAGCTCTTATTACAATTAATGTAAAAGAATATGTTTTGACTAATATGTGGTGATACAAATTTTCCCGGGAAACCGCCTACTAACTGATATATTTGATATATTTGGTAAATTATTATATCTATCCATTCCGGATAGATATAATAATTTATCGCACAGTCCCATATATATCTTTCTGTGTACAGCGCTTGTAACTGTACCAAGACTGGGCCAAATTTCTTATCATTTTGATGATTCCAGAACCTTGCAGTACACACCAATACTTATAAGCTAGATGATCAACCTTTTCTGATCGATTCCACAAACAACGTTTCTTTCACAATGCAATCGCATGACCAGTACTGGTCTTTACCTTTAATGATATTCATTATATTCAGTTTGTGCTGACGATAGTCATTCTGGCATCGCTGGATGAAAATCCCCGGCCATCCCGCTTTACATCGTCGAGGGGGGGGGGGGGATAAATTGGCAATTGTTCTATAGACAAATCGTAGTGTTGTGGTCATGCGGTGCGGTTAAACAAAAATGCCGGGAAGAAACAAGAAAACGTTGATTATGTAGCACATAATTCCTCGTTAACCTTTATGTACAGTTTCAGGTTTTAGATTCATTACAATTATAAAAAATAGCTCAGTCTTGCTGCGATTCGCATGCATACACTGTACTAAATCACTACACAAACTTGTGACGTGACAGTTTGGTCCAAACATTTCAGCTGTTTATTTTCATGTTTCGAAAACGAGGGCATATAAAGAGCCCTTTTTCAGGGGACTTTTTCTTCTTCTATAATAGCCTATTCTATAATTGAATCCATTAAACAAAGAATTGAGAAGCTCACACATTATTATTCTACCTCTCGCAAGACTAAAGTGGGTAACTATCCTTTTGTAGTTGTCAGAGCGGATGAATCTTCTAGGGAGTAACTATCTCAGAATGTTTGCAGCAGGGCCCTTCACGAGGGCTAGCTACGATGGTCAACATTCCTGTGGTGTCGTGGTCGAGTGGATACGTCGTCGGACTGTCGATCACAAGGTCCGCGGTTCGAGTCCCGCCGCGGCACTAATGTCCTTTGACAAGACATTGATCTACATTTGCCACACTCGACCCAGGTGATGTAAATGGGTACCTGGCAGGAATTAATTCCTTGAAATGCTGGATCGCTGTATACGGCAGCTAGGCTAAAGCCCGGGTAATAATAAATGCGCCTCGGAATAGAATTTCTAGATAGACGGCGCTATATAAATGCCTATTATCATTATTATTATTATTATTATTATTATTGTACGAGTTTCACATCTACTAAAGATGTGACACAAACCATACTACAGTGGTAAAATCCCTGTCCCTCGGATACGACGTTAAGGGTAGTTCTCATGTGGAGATGAGGGTTACCACCTATGCAGTTAAAAACGTACTGCACTCTTCTTAAAAGAGCAGGGGAGGGGGGGGGGTGGGAGCCCGTTGTAATGCTTCAACTGCACATCCCAATCAGGTATACCGAGAGAAGTGACTCGATGGGCATAGTGATTTACTTCGCTTTTCCCCTCCCAGACACAGGTGATGGCAAATACATACAAATGACGCAATGTTCCTTACAGTTAAATTGCTAGATACTTTTTAATGACTGTCAAGGTTTTGTATTAAAGTATAACAAATTACCACTCTGGGACGGTATAAGTACAGATTTCTAGCTCTTAAGGGACTTAACTCTTTATAGTCGGCATGGTAGCCGCCTTATGGATAGCATTCATAACATCGAGAAAGTTTCTCGAAAGTAAATCACGTCAACACGCTTCAATGACAACCTCTGCACTTACAGCACTTTCGTCCCCGAAATTCGATTACTATGAGTCAAGAAGATGAAGATGATCCATGTCCATCTCTTCATATCCATACTTCATTACTCTTGTTAGATGCCTTTTCTTCAAGGTCATACTGAAGCTATGGTATCTTTGAATTAATAACACTCGATGGAGCTTGAGTGCTGGGAGCGGATAAATTGGTTTTGATATGCCCATCTTGAAGATTTAGCGCGAGAGTAAATAAGATTAGGGAGCTGTTTGAAGAGTAGCGAAGGTGACATTAACACCAATTTGGAAATATTTACTGTCCGAGAAAATGTGGAACGAAAATATTCCTTGGGATTATTAGATCAGCGAGGGTAGGCCATTTCAAAGAAAATATGATTCGTATAAACAAGATGCGATTGTTGTACACGCTTGTTTGTTTGTAGTGAATTGTTTGAGATGTCGGAGAGTGCATGTATGTTCTATGAAGGAGAGAGAAATATATTAAAGAGAGAGGGAGAGGAAGAAAAAGAGAGATAGACCGAGAGATAGGGAGAGAGGGAGAAAGCAAGAGATAGGGATAGAGAGAGACAGAGAAAGAGAGAGAGAGAGAGCCTGGAGAGACAGCAGATGTGCAAGAAATACTTTGAGATAGAGATCCTAAATCGAGAGAATCCGGTAGTGACAGAGACAAAGGTAAGAAAAAGACAACCAGACAGTGGATTTGGATAGAGAGGGGTTCAAAGACGGATATGCAAAGAAACAGACAGACGTACATGTTCATACAAAGAGAAAGGAATAGAGGGAGAGAGAGGGAAAGAGAGAGGGAAAGAGAGAGAGAGAGAAAAAGAAAGAGAGAGAGAAAGAAATATAAGGGTATAATGGAATTGGATGCCAACTTCTCACCGTCATAATGCATGATATTTTCATATGGTGAAGATTTTATAATACAGACATGAGTGCCTACAAAATGAGCCAGTTTCACCTTTTGGTCTTCTTAAACAAGAAGAATGTATGTACATCTCCTCTGAGTGACTGATGCTTTCTTGACGTGACTTATTTGTTTTTGTCATTATCCCCTTCTTTGTAGGTCTGGCTCTTGCAGCTCCCCCAGCAGACATTTATAACGGAAGCTGGGGATACAATTCGGCTCTCACATGCGGGGCGATAGGAGGCGTCTTCTATGTATTGAATTGGTCGTCACATTTGATGGCTCTCATTTCTGGTATTAGTCAAAGTGTGCGATCCGGATAATGTATGATAGTCTTGAACACACATTACACCTATCAATCAGAGACTTGTGTTTAAAAATGATATTTCCTCCATCGGTATGGGAAGACAGATATCTTACCAACTGGAGTATCGAATATACCGAAGTTATGCCTATAAACACGGGTCAATTTAACATCGTTCAATTTAGGAGCTCGATACTAAGTGGTATTTCGGCGTTTTTCAACCTTTTAACAAATACAAAGTTTCACGTCATTCTCTTCTAAATTCATCATGGAAGAATCCTTTTGTATCACTCTGGCACTTGTAAATGTTTATACTTAAGGTCACATTTTATCTAACTGTTGAGAGTGAGTAAAGCAGGCGACGAAAAAAGATTGACTTGAGAATGTTATTCCCTCACGTAAATGCATAGCGGTAATATAATGTGTTGTTTTTGCAAAATTGATGTTATTCCAAAAATGAAAATTAATATTAATACATTTCTCTCGCGGCACCCCAATAGATGTCTTGCGGTAAGCCGGTTGAATGCAATTGAGACAGAAAAGAAAAGGTAAATAGTGACCATTATGTTAAATAAAACGATGAGGAAGGGTTGAACTAAAACAATGAGGAAGGGGTGAGCTAAAACACGAGAAGAATATTGCCACACCATGTAGTTCGCTTAGTTTTATTTCATTACGTTTTCCATTGCACTTCTCTAATCTATACATTTTTTCTTTACCCGTCTCCACAGCCATTTTAGCTGCTATGGTGAGAGGGGCAATGGCCCGATTTTTCGCTGCTGCGCAGGTCCCCGTGGTAGCATTCCCCTTCTGCATCGTAGCTGCTCTCTTCTTATTGGTGGACAGCAACACCAAACAGCTTCTGCGCGTGCCCGGTGACCGTATGACCTACCCGGAAGAACATCGTAAACTTTTCAAGTCGACCACTGTTGGAGTGACGAACGTACAACCCGATCAAGACCCGACGTAGCTTAAGAAAAAGAAACATTCTGGAGGACAATCGGTGTTTGTTTTGTAAAACATTGAACACATAAACTATGATCAATTTGATAAAGGATTGCTCTTCTATGGTACATGTAGTTTCTGTTTAAGGACGACTTCATACACCACTAATCTTTACATAGAGAATGACGTCAACAAAGAATTTGAATGCAAACGAGGTAAATTTTCAGGGCATTGGAAATGCTGGGCATTTCTTCTTTATTTTGTTTAACAATTATTTTTTTTATCTCGGCTTATCCTGGCATATGGAATAATAATCAAACTACTCTGATCTTATATTTCTAATTAACGAATTATACAATGGACCTGGGTTTATGATTACACACTTACAATTATTACTCAATTATGAGCAGGATAATTAATTTTAATATACTGACCAAGTGTCAAGTAACTTTTGTTTCTATAAAACGGGAACTTTATTTCCGCGGAGAATAATTTCAATGACTAAGCGCGCCTTGATATGATATGAACTGAAATATAAATACATTCAATTATGTTATGTTTTGTGTCAAATGCCGATTTCTTTTTTTTTATATCGAACTTGGCAATTATTTTTCTGGGCCCTTGTAGGCAGGTGCTGTTATCATGATTGCAACTGACAATTTTTTTTTTTGTTATTATAGTTGTTATGCTAATAACTGAAGTATAACGGTTTGTTCAAAGAATATGGAAACAATCCACTGCTCTCGACGTAATGCTTTTTAATAAAAGATCAGTGATTTGATTTTTGCAGTCAATGATTGATATAAGTCAAATATGAACAGCGCCAGCTATAGGAATATATTTTATAAACTCAAAATTTAGCAAGCAACGCTCTATATTCACTTCCGAATACAAGGGGAAAATACAGCAATAAAACAAAATACGGTGGGATAAACTTAAAAGCAAATTGCTTATGGGTACAACCCAGTTTTTACAAAAAGATAATTTAACAATATTGGATTGAATCAGAGCATTTGTTGTTTTGTCACTCATTTCAAACAAAAAGGAATACATGTTCAAATTCTTTTAATTACCAGAAGAACAGTAACTTTACATAGCTCGACAATCCAGAATGAGTGATGAGCAAAGATACTGCATTAGGAAAACAAATGCAATATAAAACAAATACCTCAGCCACTCTGACGAACCGACAGATTATAGGCTAAACGGTGTAATGTAATATTCCTGTTATTTGATTTGATTTGATTTGATTTATTGGTTTCTGCATCTTTTTTCTTTTTTTTCATCATTCATTTTCATGAACATAATATGGTTTGATACAATATTTTAAGTGTATATAATTTGATACAGATAATAAACGAATTTAAACAAATATATTGAATGCATAATTAACATACATTAGATGCAGGAGGGCTACAGAAATAAGCAAAGTAGCTTGACGTGCCCGCAGCCCTCAACTTAGATACAACAATAAGAAAAAAAATATTAAAAAAAGTGACTTGCAGAGAAGAAAAAGAAAGGGGAAGAGAAGGAGCGTTGGTAATAATACAATAAATCTCATACATCTGCTGATTGAATGCAGGTTCATTCATGAATGGCTAAACGGTGCTAGGTCATGGACGATTACACATCATTGTTGAATATATAGTCAATGTATTTTAATCGGTATTACTATTATTATTGATATCTTTATTTTTTAATATCATTACTATTATTATAACTATTGTTAGTATTACTATTATTAGTAGTAGTATTATCAATAATATTATTATAATGTTCTTGTTTTTAGGTTATTATTATTACTCATATTATTGCTTTTATTATTACTAATATTATTCCTATTATTATTACTTATATTATTGATATTATTAAAACAGTTTTTTAAAGTATTATTGTTACTATAATTGTTATTATTTGTTATTATCATTGCTATTATTATTAATTTCATTATAGTGTTACTATCTTGTATCATTAATGTTATTATCATTATCATTGTTTTTTTACAATGTTATTATTAATTTTATTATAACTATTATTATTATCATTATTGTTACTAGTTGGTTAATATCGATATTATTATCATTATTAATTTTACTATCATTGTTACTACTTGTATTATTATTATTAATACCGCGAGTACTATCATTATTACAAGTAATATATAGTTCTCCACTGTTTCAACTCGCCTGTATTTTTAACCCATAACAGACCACATAACACCATTGAATACATACATTTTAGATATTCAATGGAAAAACAGCATTAATTTTTGTAGATACTAATTTTGTATAATTTTCTGGAACATTTCTTGTGTTTGCATGTTTTTTGGTTTTGAGTTTTATGTGCGTCGTAACAAAACAAAATCAGCTTAGTGGTAAGGCCATTCTGGGTTGAACTATTTTTCCTTCATTTGCTTTAAGTATTCATTTTACTGGATAGCATTAAATTACAATTAATAGAAGCTAGAAATTGTATCAGTTAGCTTCAATGTAGTCTCCTCTTTTGTTCTCAATGCGTTAGGCCTATAATATTAATTTCATTTTCTTTAAATAACATATGTAAATATTAAAGATTAGATTTTTACAGAATAAAAATTTGAATAACATAATCACTTCTTATTTTTCGTCTTTTTTTTTTTGGGGGGGGGGGGTCAGATTCTTCAATTATCCTTATTCATAAAGAATATATAGATATAATCAAAATAAATAGTGAGAAAAAGGATGACGTAGGAAAATGAGAAAGGATGCGAGGGAGGAGCCAATCAGACTGCATTCATTTATTTATCTAACATTTTCAAATAATAGTGCATATCATTAATACCAAATATACATTTCTGACAAAAGGGTGTTTGACGTGAATCCTTTCGAACATTAACAAAAGCGTTAACAGCACGATTTTCTATGGAAAATAGTATATGAACGGAAATTCCGATACTTTTAAAATTTCATCTTTTAACACGTAGACCACATTTAGAAATACCAAATTAAAAATACAGAGATAGTGAGGAAGATCAGAGAGAGAGAGAGAGAGAGAGAGAGAGAGAGAGGAGGGGGGGGGGTAATAAAAATGCTGAAACAGACAGACATTGAGCCATTCATTTGAAATGTGCCATGAATTAACATCACAATGAGGGGCGGTGATTTCTTTTCATGACCGGGGGGGGGGGGCGACATGCGAGAGACGAGGGAGTAGTGGCGTAATGAGCAAAAGCTTTTTTTGGGGGGAGAGGGGGGGGGGGGCAGAAACAAATTCGCATCACCACTACTCTTACATGTTACGCACGCCCTGGGAACGTTTTTCAAAGTGGGGGGGGGGGGGCTAAAGTATTTACGATCAGGTAGAGCAAAGCAAAGTGGAGCGTAAATTGGCGTGGGGTCCAGGGGCAAAGGGAGCCTCATGAAGCTCGGGGGTTTTAGGCATTTATTAAGGTCAGATGAGCATCATGGGGGCGGAGCCCCTGGAAGCTCAGGGGTTTTAGGCACTTAATTACGGTCAGATTAGCATATGTTGATACCTTATTTGTTACACTGGCATGCAACTCATCTATGAACAGTAAATTATTATACATCTTATGAAAAATAATAATAATAATAATAATAATAATAGCCTAATAGTCTACTCCAAATTTTTGTTAAACCGAAACGGAAATTCTTTTTGCCCAATTGATCGTGAGCCCGGTAGCCACTGAGCAGCGCCATATCAACGTTGCTCTATCCATTATTGTTGAACGCTAAACAAGGTAGCAACAACTCCCATCTTTTAAAGTCTTTTGGTATGACGCGGCCGAGGTTCGAACCCACGACCTCTCGGTTGTGAGGCGGACGCTCTACCAAAAAAAAAAGTGTTTAAAGTGTTTTATCCCAAATAATTTGGTATAATTTTTGTGTAGTATGTCTTCACGCTTGGATGAACAGGAGACATTGTTTGCGAGAGTGCAAAAATCGACTTGCGTCAAAAGTGATGCCTACAGCATGTATTATTTTGGGATTAGCGGAGTGACAGAATGAATTGATGATGTATCAAATTAAATGCATTGCATATGCTTTTTGTAGAAGCAGAGCCACGCACGCACACACACACGCGCACAAATATTCGTCGATATTTGGTATTCGATATTTGATATGTGTGGCATGATTCATATTGTTAGGGTTGTTATTTGGGTCTGCAAAAACCGATTTAATACCCAAATCCCAATTGTTTTATCTAAACATCACATAAGCAACTTTGGCGCAAGTCGATTTTTGCACTCTCGCAAACAATGCCTCCTGTCCATCCGAGCGTAAACACATACCACACACAAAAATGATACCAAACGATTTGAGATAAAACACTCTTTCTTTAATGATGTATACACATTTACTGTTCATAGATGATTTTAAAAATAATTAGCAATTTTCTAGGTGTAAACTTATTTTTGACTCACACTGTAGTATAAAAACAAGCAAAATACTTTGTTCACACTTCAATTTTCTCCGTATTTACTTGTAGAATTTGAACGATATTATGCGAGGGAGTGCAGCTCCCGAGTAAGAAGATTTTTGCATTTTTATTTGTCTAAATGCTGCACTCTTGGGCCCTCCAGAGCCTAAAAGTGTGTTGCAGTATTTAGTCAGTATTTGCTATACATTTTCAAATTTTGAGGGGGGGGGGGACGATCCCCCTAAAAAAATTGAGGGGGGACGTGTCTCCCCCCCCCCCCCCCCCGGGATCGCCGTCCCTGATCACAATCATATCCCCACTGAAGGTTAGGACACACAATCCCCAATCACACCTGTGTTTACACACCCATATTCGTATACGCCCACGTAAAGTAATTCCATATCTTTTTAAAGTACAGTTTTTACTCAATACTAGTCATGATCTTTAACAAGATCTAATAGATTTTCCCTCCATTTTGATCATTACAGGTCCCCAGATTATGATATATATTATTATGAACAGTTTCTTTTACAGTGTAGGCTGAGTTGCGTCAGTAGAATTCTACTTTATAGTTAATGGCCCGGTCCCACTGGCCGATGGACACAAAACGTATGCATAAAGGACACAGCGGACGAGCAAAATTTCGCGGATGGCTCCATCCGTTTTCATCCGCTCCAGAAATGGACAAAATTTGCGAAAATTTGCGAAAACAGAACGGAAAATAACGGACGTGGGTAGCATGTAGCGGGGATGTTAAACGGATGTTCATCGGAAGCCTAGCGGATAAAAGCGGATGGAAGTGGATGACAGCTTTGAATACTTTATATACGAGATGCATACGTTTACATCCTTTCTAATTCCGTGCTACTAACGATGTATAGACGTTCCATGTACCTTATCTTTCCGTTTTCAGCTGCAGCGGATGTGAGTTGCGAGGATGCCCAGAGGATGCAGAGAGGATACAGCGGACGTTTAACGGATGATAACGGACATAAAACGTTTGTTGCTCGTATTTGTCGCGGATTTACATCGTACACGGCGGAAGTTCATCCGTTCTAAAAGTTTTGTGCAGCTCAAAACTTTTTGCGCGGATGAAATCACAGTGGACGGATGCTCGATGGATAGAGCGTATGAAACACGTATGCAATGAGTATGAAACGGATGCATAGCGTTTTCCAACGGATGGCAAGATTTTTTTACGTTTTACATCCTCTTTGCATCCGTAAGTGCAGTGGGACCGGGCCTTAACCTTTAAATAATCTTATCAGAATAAAGTAAGAACAATCTGCGACAAAGACCAAGACAAAGTTTAGAAAATTTCTATAAATCCATCGCCATTCGTAATCGGAGAAAGTCAAAAGCCGTTGTCAACTCGATGAAGCAGCAATCAACAATCTTGTAAATATCATTAATGAGCCTCCCACTGAACATCATTAATGATGTTCAGTGGGAGGCTCTATACAAGAGATAAATAGAGAGAGAGAGAGAGAGAGAGAGAGATAGAGAGAGGGGAGAGAGAGAGAGAGAGAGAGAGGGGGAGAGAGAGAGAGAGAGAGAGGGGGGGAGAGAGAGAGAGAGAGAGAGAGAGAGAGAGAGAGGCAAACGAGCGGAACAGAAATTCAAAGAAATTGCACAAGATCAAGCACAAGATCTTTTAATGATCTATTAACACTATTTAGAGATGTAGGTAGAGTCGTCTCCGAAATCAAATGACAATATTCAATACTTTACAGTCCGCCTATGGCTTTTATTATTAGCAAATTGTACACAGAAAAATATATAATAATTGGGATAATTCGTATACATGCAAGTTTGTTAACCCTTTATTTACCAAAATAATACATTTACACAATTGCTGGTTTATCAGGAGTGCTGATCAAACAAAAATTCACCACAATTTTTCCAATAAGATTAACGATTTTCAATGGGTAAGGCGATGAGAAAATAAAAGAGGTGTCGTGGTCGAGTGGATACGTCGACGGACTCGCCCCCGGCCCCCCTCACTCAGTGTTATTTAGGGTAAGCATATGCGTGTTCCCTCCTTTTGAAAACACCTCCTAAGTTCGGTGTGTAAAGTCAATACGGGCCGGATTTTTGTGTACTACGAGCCGGACTTTGGTGCGTGAAAAGTACCCCTTTACCGGACATTTTGGTAACACGCATGGTACCCCTCCGTTCACGGAGGGGGGGGGGGGGGGGGGGTGTCTTGCCACGGCACTCATGTCCTTTGGCAAGACATTGATCTACATTTTGCCACACTCAACCCAAGTGATGTAAATGGGTACCTGGCAGGAATTAATTCCTTGAAATGCTAGAGCGCCGCAGTGGCTGCCTTGAAAGCCAGGGTAATAATCGGGGCAGCGCCAGGAGCGTCACAACGTAACGGACATGTGCGCTATATAAGAAGCCACCATTATTACTATTATTAAAAGGGGAAAAGGGATATACATGAAAGACGTGGAGAAAGAGAGAATAAGTGAAATTAAAGTTGAATCTACTTTGGAAAAATAAACATATCGTGCGACTGGCGCGACTTGCTGTTTAAAGAGAAGGTTGAGCTCTAGGAAGAGGTGAAAATAATTTGTGTTATTATTGTTATCATTGTTATTATGCAAGTGTGGAAGAACATCAGATTAAAGATGTTCCCTGAATGCATGGCTCTTCAAAGTGCCTTAATATTCTTAATATGGCATGTAACAGCATAACATTCGGGACGGATTTTTATGACACATGTTCTTGTAGTCCCATATACATATTTCTGTGTACAGTGCTTGTAACTTTACCAAGACTAGGCATATTTCTTATGATTTTGATGATTCTAGAACCTTGCAGTACACACCAATACTTATTATGATAGATGATTTACCTTTTCTGATCGATTCCACACCGTTTCTTTCACAATGCAATCGCAATACCAGAATTGAACTTCAGCTTTAAGCTTTTTAACCAGATAGTTTCAAGGCGATGTTATATGTAGATCCGCGAAAGATTATCTTTCATACTAAATGGTTACACACACTAAATTGTCAGTGACACGTGCTTGTGGGCACGTGAGTGTTTGTACAAGGGCCTGTAAATGAAGGGAGTGGTCGCCGTATTTGATATACATGATAACACCTGCAGTGATTAATGCGCACAAGCCTGAAAAGTCCTATTAAAAGCATTACCTTTCAAGTGCGAATATACCCCTTCTATCCATATTTCTATTAATGAGGATACTTATTATCTAATCGAAATCAATGTAAATAATTTCACGAATGTCTCGCATTGGATAAGGACATAGTTTTCACTCGAGGTGTTCGGAAACGTAAAATCATCAGAGAGAAAACAAAATAGAATAACGAGGGCTTGCCCCCTGATCGAAATTCAGTAGATAAAACACAGAAAGACGGTGGGGAGGGATTGGGACTTCAAGCCTCATTCTCTACTCAATTGGTAGCCATTTCCTCCGCCAAAAAAGATCGATGCCATCCGCTGGTGCCAGCACCCTCCCCCATTTCTTGGCTTACAACGCCCACACAGCGCCATTGCAACTCAAGACCTCTCAAAAGTCGATTGTTGAGTTTAAAAATGAAACTTATACATTCGTTTGCTCGTAAACAAACACATCACTCCAATATACATGAAATAAAATCCATCAGACCATACAGTATAACTGGACACGAACAGATGGACAAAGAGCAGAAGCATCGATTACTTGGCCAAAGTTATAAGGGATGGTAGCG